>JAQFZF010000884.1:0-15554 GCA_034695365.1 Enchytraeus norvegicus | reverse complement strand
TTTTGAAATCAGCATACCCAAATTAGTAAAGAACACATAGTTTAATCCAGGATACAGACAAAAAGTTTAAATTTGTTAGCCAGTGTAATTAGACTCTATTATCCTAATTTTTCACGTCGGGTATTTTTTTTTAGACCAGTTGCTGAAGAATTGTTCATACGTTCTGGTATATTCATTTAAATTAGAGTCTACTTGTGACGAAAAGGATGTCGCATAAGTCATAATAATTACGAAATGTCCAAGCACGTAATTGATAGAACAAATGATTGATTAATTAAGTAGTTGACTGATTGATTGATTAAGCATTGAAGTAATTGCTTATTTAAATATTGAACCAATTGAATGTGCGTTTATTTGCCTAAAAAATTATTTGTAAGTTTATTTATTTTTGATCAAATTCTTAGTTAGCTTAATAATTAGCTATCTTATTATTAAACACCTACACTACAGGTGTTGGATTCGGGACGCTCAAAAATAAACCAACCAAAAGTTGCACGTGTTTCACAGAAATTGACCAACGCAATCAATGAGAAAGGCAATAAAAAATTACCTCAGAACTTCAGAATCAGAAGTCATATATTTCATGAATTAAGGCATCCGTTTACGTGTGGTAAAGTCAAGGCTTTGTGAAAGGATCGACTTGTCAATTTGATTGATAATGTTCTCATTAATGTCGACGATGAACATGAATGCAGACTTTGTATGAATTTGTTCTTTGGATCGGCCGTGATGCCGGTTTGGCTGAGCAGTGAATAGATATTAAGTTGAAATAAATAAGAGAACTATTGTAAAACAATTAATGTAAAAAGTAAGCTTACAGATTTGTTTCAGTTCAATTTTATTATTATCATTTAAATTTTTAATGGAACTTATTCAATTGTCAGTTTTAAGTTGCAATAAGTTATACGATTATATATTAATTCATGATTGCAGGATCTGATAGCGGAGACCGTAGAGTACTCAGAGGAGTCGCTGAACTATATTCGTATGGACCTGACCCGAGACGTCAACACGGATACCGCGCGACTCTGCGCAGACGACTACGAGATCTGCGCTAGGGTTCAGCCACCGTGCACCGAACAAAGCGCACATCTGGCTCTGGTCTGTCCAATCACGTGTGGCGTGTGTTCCTCAAGCAGCTACTCGTTCTGTAATCTGCCTTCTGATTGGTCAGGACGGTGGACTGATTTGGGAGGCGGCATCTCAAAGAGGGCTCCTCCCACTGGGCAGACTGCCAACATTGGGACTCCTCCCACTGGGCAAGCTGCCAACAGACATAAGACAGTCACCGTGAATGCTACGTCTTTGACGATACAAGAGGGCGATTATGATGACGAGACATATAAATGTATCGCGTGGAACAGCGGGAAAGACTTCAATAGTCATATGTTAGTGAGGACGTTTGAGCGTGGATGTAGACCTCGTTATACCTGTGTCAGACAAGTCAAGCGATCTCCCTCACTGTTATATCTGAGGTTAAGTCACTCCACCATGTGGCCAGTAGTCAAGTCACCCTCAGATCCCATCGATTGCTCCTCCTTTATCTATGACCACACCCACTACGGTGATCCACTCAAGATCGACTTCTCAGTCACAGCCAGAAATGCGCTCATGCTGGTCGAAACCGGTCGAACAAACCGGTTACAACCGGTTCTATGCAGTTCGCCGGCTGAAGAATATCTCGATTATGGCGTCAGTTTTTCTCCTGCAGAAAATCAGCATCGACGCCGTAGAATTTCTCCTGCAGATTGTTACGCTAGTCTCTCTGTCTCTCAGTCTAAGACTAGTTTTAGTTTCGTATCTGACGGATGCGAAACTAACAGTAGCAGTGTGCCCGTGCAGGAAAGTTACGATTGTTTAGAGTCTTCACCTTTAGATTCAGATCAAACTGCTAGGTTAATTATATCTCAGGCTATCTCACAGCCTAATGACATCTACTGTTGGTTATTTCTAAAACCAACAGCAAGCTCAGTGACTCTATATTTGCTCAACATCTCACATTGTCACATGATATTAAGACGCGATGCTCGCATTGATAGGATACACTATTATCTGGCAGTTTTCTCATCTCGAAATAGACGAGTCTCAAACGCTTCGAAGATTTCTACAGCTCAACCCGCTATCTCCGCCGAGCGAACACTATCAAATCGTGTGGCAGAAAAACCTTTCATCACATCTCCAATCAGTTCAACAGTTCAGACGACTATAGTAGTGACAAGCTCAAGGAGGTTAGAAGGTGATAATGACACAGCATTGTTTACTATGACTGAAGAGCCCCCAACAACAAATCCTATTGTTATATCTGCTGCCGTTGTCATTCTTGCCATTCTACAAACTGTCGTATTATGTGGGTGTTTATAATAAGATAAATTCTGATCGTATTATGTGGGTGTTTATAATAAGATAAATTCTGATCGTATTATGTGAGTGTTTATAGTAAGAAAATACTTATCGATAATATTAAACTGTCAAGGTTCCGGGTTTGACGTCAATTTCGCTGCAAGAATTTGCAATTAATCAATCAACTAATCAATAATTGTTCTAATACATAACATACATAATCCGGACGTTAAACCGGTATTTGATTTGATTTAATATAGCGCGTTTCCATATAAAATGTCATAGTGGCGCTAAAAAATGAACAGTCTGAGACTCAGAGGTGGACTGATCAAAATTCTAACAACTGATTTCCGGAACACCATTGAAGAGTGCTAATCATTTGATTTGATTTTAGTTACCGGATGTTTCTAATCAAACAAGAACTTTTGCATGTCGTTGAATCAACAGAGATGCAACTCGAGTACCATTGGTTCACGGTTCGAATCCCAGGGCTCGCCCGTCACTGATGTAGCCGTTAGGCCACGAAACCGACTTTAAAGTTGGCTTTAGCCTTTAGCTTGTTGTAGAGTGCATCACACTACCTAATGCCATGATTTAATGCTTATATAGTACTAGTCCAGAGTTAGTAATTTACTAGTTAGCCTTAACTAATAATTCATGTGTGGTTTTATTTTTATCAAGGCTTACAATTTTATATTATAACATACTGCTTCTCAGCTTAGCTGTACAATTAGAGAGCTTTTTTTAAAATTAGATACCGAAAAAGGTTAGACAAGTTTAACTTTAACGTTAGCTTTAAATTAGTGAGTGCAAGAAGCTATCGTAGTATTTATAGTAGGCTTAAACAATTTATTGAATGGATATTTTAAATTTCAAATTAATTTCTGATACTATCCCGCTGCTACGGATTAATTATGACATTGCATCCAGTAGGTCTAATGATAATAAACATTGAGTAATAATTAATTAGTTTTAACGTCTGTTTCCTTACCCAGGGATGAGGTCAGGGACGTCAGCACAATTATATTTTCCTTCTTTAAGAGTACAAAACAATTAGATTTTCGTGCCCTATGAGTCCTTCAGCCACGCCACGCAAAGAGACAGAAATCCAAACTTGAAGTTTTGGATTGCACCTCTGAAGTCTGTTAAATAAGCAGCTGAGGATGAGTCTAAGCTAGTAACTAAATCATCTAAATGAGCGTGTGCACAACTTTGACAATGTTTAACATAAATGGTTCAATTTAAGGTTTCCAATAACGAGGGGCAACTTTATCCATAAATATCCAACAAATAGAAATAATTAATTGCCATAAATACATATAATTGCTCATACATAATGCACATACATAATGCATAACACATACACACACAAATGCACATACATAAATACAATAATTATTCAGGATCTGTTTGTATAAAGTACTATAATTCTATTTGCGTATTTGAGTCGTAGGGTTGTAATAAGAATTTTGTGATATCTGCAATTGTTCAGCTATTTCAGAGTATGTGCAGTGTTGTGCACTATCTCTTTGTGCACATGAATGTGTACACAGCACAGAGTATTCACTCACTTGTGCACCTCACACGGTGTGCACAGCTCGTCATGCGCACAGAATAGAGTGTTCTCATCTGCACATATGCATAGCACATAGTGTGCACTTTCAGTCATGTGCACAGCACATATTGTGCACAGCATATTGTTTGCACTGCTTGTCACTAATGATTACATTGTGTTCTATTTCAAACTGTTTTCTATTTTCATGATCTCTGGACTACACTATAGTACCACTGTCAATGGAGTCTATATAGGCCTATATTATTATTTTTGTAACAAAATATGTTAAAGCTTTCTAGTATAATGTTCACCAGTGCTGTATGCTTAGATAGATAAGCTTGCTTAGTTAATGAGACAGTCTGATTTATTGTGGGGGGGGGGGTTGAGTTATTAGAAATGGTTTAAAAATGCAAAATTTTGAAGTATTTATATTTTGCAATCTAAGGACAAATTCACAGTTTTGCTTCCGCAGCACCTTCAGCGAGACGGTATTCCAGAGTTTCGGAGATTTTTAACATAGACTTTTATCTATACATATTTTCTTAAAGCAATAAATATCAATTTTATCTTTTTTTAGCCCAGGGTCGTTTACAACCCTGGGCATTTCTATTTAACAAAAAATTCACAGTCGTTTAAATAAAGTGTTTCTAGGAGAGATCCACCCTCTGTATCCGCTACTGAGCTTGCTATTTACCTCCCATCTCTCCGCACTTTCTCTTTGGCCCACTGGGTTTGGGTTAATCAGCCAGGGTTGCTTGCATTGTCTGTGACGTCCATGATGTCGCTATCAGATCCTGAAACGGACGTTAAACTAGTTTTGAAGTGTATTGCATTATTTTAAATTGTGAGACGATATTATAAATAGCTGCAAATTGATCATTTGCTGAGAGTCTTGGGTGCCATGCCCGGTCCGGGGGCTGACTGTCATGGTGCGCCATTCATCTCGGTCTCTTGAAGTTCTAATCATTCTTGTTCCTTGGATGCCCAACCAATCACCCATCTCTTAATACAACCTCTCACTTCAATTAGACCCATGATAATCGTCCTAGGTCTGAAAGATGATGAACCCATCTTTCAGTATATTGTATATAATTTATTGTAACATAGCAGTGTCCGACAGAAATACCCATTAAATCACTGCAGGATGTTTAACAAAGTTTAAATATTAATTGGCATTGAATTATTAGTGGTGTTTAGTCCTTTTAATATGGGAAAAAAAATCGTTGCAACTGATTTCAACATAAAGTGCTACTTTTCGAATATTTTGCTACGTAGAATTGTTCAATGGCCGATATTAATTGGCCGATATTAAAACCCATTTAACATTTTAACTACGTGTCGGCGGTCTGTAATAGACATCAGGGCGCTTTGTGGAGTAAAGCTGTGATTAGCTTAACCCCAATATTTGTGACGGTAGAGCTCCATTGTGTTGAGCCGTCTTGAAGAGAAGCTTTGACGTTAAATACACTCAAGCCAATCCTTTCTTCCCCAGGTTGTTGGATCATTCGTACATATGAATGGCCCATCATGCTAAGTCATGTTGGATTGCAAAACAATGGGGGTTTAACGTCCTCTTCTACATACGAAGCCGATGTCGGATATAACGTTATCCTTGAACTGGTGCCTTTGTCCGAAGAAACGCAAATTATTATAAACAAATTTAACGTCATTTTTCTCGTTGCGTCATGAAGTCAGAGTGCCTCTATGAGCGCGTGTTTAATTTCCGCAAAGCTATTTAAGTGGGGCCTAACCGCAAAATGCAAAAGGACGAGTCCGAAGGCTCTCGCAGGTTAATCACTGGTTGACGGTGTTACTAGATCTAACTGCTGAAGTTATAGCGTGTTGTTTTGCTAAAATGCTTCTTAGTCTAAATTACTGTTGTGAGTGTTGGAGAGGTTTTAGTCATGATGCCTGCTTTACGCTTGTTTCTGTTACTAGTGTGCTACTTGTATTATACGGTTTTATAATTAAAATAGTTCTCTCTCTCTCTCTTTTTCTCTCTCTCTCTCTCTCTCTCTCTCTTTCTCTCTGATGCACTGCTAAATGGCAGGTACATTGCATATAATTCAAATACACTGTCTGCTAATGAGCACTCCATTGACCATCCAGTTGATCGCGTCAAAAAAGATGCACCTTACCACACTCAAAATGCCTTATATAGTTGAAGAATATTTGGTTTTGAAGTGGTTTCGTATTACTTTCCTCAATACTGAGACGTTTGCTATAACGCTTCAATAAAATGCTTTGCAAACAATTAAATAGCTTACAAGAATATATTGATATAATAGACGCATATGTCAGTGTCTATTATCAACATTTATAGGCCTACATGTAGATTATTGTAGAAGACGCATGTATATTATATATAATTAATACATGATAGAGATTGTATCTAGGTGGATATATCTAGGTGGATATATCTAGGTGGATATATCTAAGTGGATATATCTAGGTGGATATAGATTCATTTATATTTCATGTGGTATGTCTTAATATAAAAATAACGTTTTAGTGACAAAATCGTATGTTCATTAAAATATAGATTTCTATATTTCTATCTTACGAATGAAATATTAGTTACATGTTGTTATTTCTTCTATAAATTTTTTATTAATATAAACTAGTTATTAACTGGAGCGATCATTATACTGTTGTAATATATATATATATATATATATATATATCCTACAACAGTGTATACATACAAGATAATCTAAACAATCTGTCCCTATTACACGTCTGTTTCATCTAATGATAATATTAAGGACGTCTCAGATAACGAACCAGGCCCGGCTCTTGGTATTTTCAGCCCTTTTGGCAGCCCTATTACCCATATTACTACCAGCTATAAGGAAGTGATTTTTTTGCTATCAAATTGCAAAATGGTAAATTAATAAAAGCTTGTTCCAGCTCTTGGATCACGCTTTGTAAAATTTTGCACACGGACGAGAATGAGCAATGATTGCAGCAGTCACTTTTTGTTAGGTTTAGGGTTAGGGTTTGGGCTAGGGTTAGGGTTAGGGTTAGGGTTTAGGGTTAGGGTTTGGGTTAGGGTTAGGGTTTAGGGTTAGGGTTAGGGTTAAAAATTCATAATTTCATTGGCATGCAGCCATGTTTGTTTACATTGCTAAGAGTAGGCCTGCAGGCTTACTAGTGCTGCTGCAATCTTTCTCATTCTCGTTCGTGTGGCTAACTGTGGGATTTATACGCTGTGGTTTTTCCAACAAACTCCTGTTTCACTTTCGCTAAGATATTATGTAGGCTAGTGCAACTGATACTCTGATAATTGACGGAAAGTGTCATACAATCTATTAGAGTACCAGCTACCAGTACTGTCTTCGTATGTTAGTTAGTGGCTCAGTTGATAAGAAATGGCTTTCCTATTTATTATTTTATAGCTTATCACCGATTGCTGAACCTTGAAATTGTAGCCTACATTTCTAAATTAAGCTATTTGTATAGTTTGTCGTCTTGTAATTTCGCAATTCGGAGGAACTCGTGAAATCCGTTGCAAGTTCCTTAATTTTATAGGCTATAGACTATACAGTTAGGGGCGGATCTAGGAATTTTGGCTCTGGTTGAGACTCCTGCCTGTGCCAATACAATTTGACCAATTTGCTCTAAATTTTCAAAGACAGGAGAATATATCTAGGTTTAGGGTTGGACTTAGAGTTGGGGTTGAAGGTTAGGCAACCATAACCACAAACCATACCATGAACCTAATACAACAAGACTAATAAAATATGACAGAGGCATGAGTCTTCACCAGAGACGGAATTTTTAACACGGGGCTACATGCATTTTTTTCGAGGGGACCAGCTTAAATGGAGACTCATCGAGGGGGGCCAAAGGTTCAAAATTGATATTGTAGTGGGACAAATTGTAATAATTTTCAAATCTAAATGGGCCAATGCTCCCGCCCCCCTTCCCTCCAGGGCCGGCACCAGGTTTAGCAAACTTGGGGGCCGAGCACATTTCTGGGGGGAGGGGCAGACTATGTAAAAGTCACTCACCAGAGAAAAATCTGGGGGGGGAGATGACAACTGGGGGGCCAGGCTCCCCTGGTCCCCTTGGCGCCGGGCCTGTTCCCCCCCCCCCATAAATCCGTAGCTGTAGACAATTAATATAAGCTTTTCTAAGAAAACTGTCTTAGTGTTATCTCTACTTTTGCAAATTCACATATTTAGTCCCTATTGATTATTGTAATGGTTATTGTGGAATTCAACTGCAATAAATTAGTCAGTGAATGAAAGTTATATAATATAAATTAAACTTCAAATAACACAATCTAACACAACTTTACATTATCAAACCTTATAATTTTATGATTGTGTAAAGCCTAATATGATTACTAAAAGACTTAAAGTTGTAAAGTATAGATGGTTTGGCATGGTATAGGCCCACTATACAAACATTATTAATATTTATGATTAGAATATCACTTTGAATACAGCTTAAGTAAGCCTATTATATTGTGTAATGTGATGATGTATTACATTGCAGCCTCAGCCATGACAGGTCAACCTAATTGTGTTTTCTATATGGATCGAGGTATCAGAGGAATAGCAGCTGCAGTAGACGAAATATTTGTGATACACTACAAACAATCACACGTTACAGTGTATCACTCAGACAACCCCCATGTCGCCACACGTGACATTTCTATACCTGATATGAAGTCACCGCGAGGTCTCTCTGGTTGCTCCTACAACAGAACTCTGTATATCAGTGATTCTGGGCTCCAGTGTATTCACAGAGTCGACCTCACTAACGACTCCGTCACACGCTGGAAGATGAGAGAAAATCATGCGCCGTGCGGTCTCTCAGTGACCGCTGAGCACACATTGCTTGTAACTATTAGGAACGTTCAAACTTACAGTGAAAAGAGTCTCAGTTCAATTCCTCAGAGTGGAGTAGTAGAATACACAAGTGAAGGTCAATTGGTGCATGAGATAAGATTAGATAAAAGTATTGACCAAGCGTGGCAGACCCTACAGCTGTCTACTGATGAGTTTATTGTCTGTCATGGGAGCAAAACCTCATATATGCACAGAGTCTGTGTGATCAACACTGAGGGTCTGATCATAAAATCTTATGGTAGAAAAAGGAAGCGAGATGAATGTCAACTGGACCTGACCTACTCGATAGCAATTGATCAAAGTAATGCACGTGTATTTGCAGCTGATCACTATAACCACAGAGTACTAATATTGGACACAGAGCTCACATATCTAGGTCAGGTTCACACCCCACCTGACTTCAGATTGCCATCTAATCTCTGCTTTGATTCTTCAATTGGACGATTGTTTGTGGGTAAGTGATAACATTTTCATTTAGGGATAAGGCTATGTTTATATAATATATGTATTACAGAATTTCAGCCCAAGCTGAATACCGATTTTGTTTCTTCCTTTGATCTCTTTAATGCAAGGATGTTACTATTGACCGGATGGAACATTCGTTCCCTCCTCCAATGATGATGCAATGCACTTCATCATTATTGTGACTGAAATAAAACACTACTTGAAGTATTTGTATATAGGTAGGCCATGCCAAACAGAGAGCAACTGAAGAATACTAAAATTGCTTAACATGAACAAAGACGTAACACGAACATTAGCCAAATCACATTACCATCTTAGTTATCATATTTGTATTCTTTTATTATCTGCATCTTAATTGAGATGCAGATTGCAGAATTAGATCAAAATCAAAAATAATATCACTATCAAAGTGCAACATAATCTTTCTTATGTAAGATAACATAAGAAATAACTAATTTACGAAAGAACTAAAAACTAACTAACAAAAGTGAAAAAAGAAAGTAACTAACTAACGAAAGAAAAAATGAAACAAAGCAGAAATAAAGTAATAAACAAACACAAAACTATATATTGAGCACAACATATACTTATACAACGAAAGTAAAATTAAAATTAATTAATGCTTGCCTTATAAACGGGACGCTTCAGTTCTCTTATAAAATTGGCACATCCTTGTAGAAAGTTTGAACTGAACTATGGAACTAACTTCTTTATTTTAAGCATTTAACAACTCACTGATACGATGGTACCAAAACAGACCCTTCAGAAAATATAGGAATCTTAAACCAAATAAATAACTTTGTGGTGGCTTTCTATTGCAATATTCATTATCAGTTATTAGTCAGTCTGCTACTTGAAGTTGACCTGTGTTCTGTTACCAACCAATATATTCTGTACTCCAATAATTATATTTGATTTATATCTAGATGTACATGCTTCTGCTGTGTAAACCCTGTTCACAATTATATAGGCCTATATAAACTGCTTCAGTTCTAGAATGAGAGAGATCTAATTGAAATATACAAAGAATTGAAATATACAAAGTTCAAAGCATACAACTTGCATGTGCACACAAACACTCAGAACACAGAAGACACCAGTAAACACACACACAAACAAAGAGAAGGCCGTCAGGGAGGATAGAGTGTGTCCTATCTATCTTGCCACCTTCACATGTCAATAATTGTGTTACATGTCCACGTCAGCTCATTTAACAAGAAAACATCAGTACATTTATCAGGCCTAACCATAAAAATACTTAATACAAATAAAATAATATATTAAGTACTTTAAATGAATAGTTTTTGCTCAAAATTATTTAGACAAACTTAGCATAAGTACAGAGATTACAAAGAACTACTAAGGTGATTTTGTATAGATAAGAGAATGACTTCAAGGATTTTGCGTATAGAACAGTTATTGGTAAGTCTCCGTGGCTCATTCGATTAGTGCGTCGGCCAATTATTTGTGTCGACTGTTGCGCATAAGGTCCGGGTTTCGATTCCCGGTCGAGTCAATCAGAGAGTAAAATCTCGGATGTAGGCCTATAACGGGCCAATCAAGCCCACCATCCCTTCCTGGATCGGATAATTGGTAGCAATTAGTACGTAATAGGTTACTACTTTGGAAGATTGCGAAGGTTACCACAGGTCTGACGTATATGATCCAATTATAAAATTTGACTGTATAGAGTGGGGCTGGCGACCTCACCGTCGGATTATTGACTATGTCAAGTGTGTGCTGCAATCGCTCAGGGTCGGGATCAGCTCCGCGTCTACGTTCGGTAACGAATATGACGCGCAACCTTTACCTTTTTATAGGTATTCCATTCTAAATAGCATTTAGATACTTAGGATTTAAAGAAAACTTGGCTAGAACTTGAATATGCATTGTGAGTTTAAAAGAGTTTTTTTCGTCGAGACCAATCGGCCTAGGCGCACCATATTTACAGGATATATTAGCAGGCCAGTTTCACATCAATGCTGACAATATCGTTAAATTAGATCAACATATGGCCAAGCAATCGGCAATTTTGTGACTGTAGGCCTACCAATGAAATATAAATAGACACCGTGTCTTTTAATTATTGCATTGTAATTATAGAGCCGATACATATGAAATTTTCCAGCAATAGAGGAAGTCCAATTCAATATCCTATCACCAAATTTTATTGGCATATCTTTAAAAACCAAAAAGTTATTGATTTTTCAGTATGACTGGGTAGACAAATTTTTCAATTTCATAACGTCATGCATTGTTAAATAAAGCATAGCCTACTTCTTACAAAACTTTGTCTACACCGTCATACTGAAATATAGATAACTTTCTTGTTATTTAACCAAGTAAAATTTGGTGGCATGATATAGAATTGGGTTTTCTCCATTGCTGGAAAATATCACAGGAATCATCTCAATAATTATAATTTAGATACGCTAACTGAAACAGGTGACGTCATATAATTCAATACTGGTAAACTGTTCTGGTACCCCTACCACGTTCAAATGTGAATAACTCTATGTTTGGAAAGATATCAGAATAAAATTTATCAGATTGTGGTAGCATTGGTTGCTCTCCATTTTTGCAAAATTGTTCTTTTAAAACTTTTTCACTCAGAAGAGACACGGTGTATATTTATATTTAATTGGTACGGTCACAAAAGTGCCGATCCCTTTGCCATCTATCTATCGAATTTGCATTTTATCAGAAATGGTGTGAAACTGCTTGCCAATATATCCTGTAAATATGGCGCCCCTAGACCGAATGATCTCGACAAAATTTAAATAATACAATTAGCAGTCCACTTTTTAAACTCACCCTGTATACAATTTAGTATCAGAGAGTCTCGTATTACATGAGTGATTTAATAATGTCTAATTAAAGTTAATAATGTATCATAGTATTAAATACACTATCTATACAGTCGAGTCCCATAGGACTGCGCTCTTTAGCCACTTTTCATTTGGTATTCGAGGTTGAACGTTTGTCTCATAGTCAAGGATTTTCTGCGGAACATGCTGTACATTTAACATTCTTTTAAGAAGGTTATTGTAAGTTTTTACTTTTACGTTTAAGCTTTTACGTTTTAGCTTTTACGTTTAAGAAGGTTAGTTTATGAAGGTTATAGTTTAAGATTATAGACGATTATACATCGGTGTGTAATGATTGTCATCATAGCTTATGTTATGTAACAACGTTTATACTATTATAAAGTCTATACACCAGCATTAAGAGAATTGTCCTTCACAATTATATATAATAGCTAGTTTCCACAAAACATCGGCGCAGGCATAGGACGGCCCAATTAAAGACAATACGCCAGTGGCGTCTATCCACCACGCCACTGGCGTGGCAACGGTGGCATGGGGGATAGACGCCACATTTATCCCCCAATAAACGCGGCGTTTATATGGAGCATAAACCAATATAAACGTGGGCTTAGGTTGGTTTATAAACCCACATAAAACCACATTTAATGTGATCTTATGGCGCAATAGTCCACCACCCAAAATGAATCCCGGAACAGGGGCATAAGTTTGTTCAAAACCTTATAGGGGTACATAGAAGCGAGCCTCAATAATAATTTAGCTATAGGTCCATGCGCGTATTTTGTTAATAAATAGTGTAAACTTGCGAGCGAAGCGAGCAAATAAATTATTGGTAGGCCTACATAATCTGGATTCGCCACTGCCACTGCTTGCAACCTGCGATTTTGAGATGAAAGGTTGAAATCAGAAGAGACTTGATTTTCCACTCCCCCCCAAAATATTGGTTAGAGATAGACCTTTTCCAACCCCCCCCCAAATTTATTCTCACGGCGCAGGCTGCGCCATGCAGGTATTATGGTATAGGAACAGATGCCCCTGCAGACGGCATGGTAATTGTATAGTCAGTGGTGGATCTAGGAATTTTTAGGAGGGCCAAATATATGTTTTTTTTCGAGATGGGGGGGAGGTCACGTCGAGGCTAATCAAAGGGGTGGCCAAGGATACAAAATAGATGGGTCAAATTACAATATTTTTTCAAATGGAGGGAGGTGGCCGGATGGGGTAGGGTGGGGGAGGGGGGATTGTCTGGCCCCTCCTCCTTGTCGAGGGGGGCATGGTCCACCCGGCCCTCCTAAATCAGCGCCAGTGCAAAATGTTGATACTGTGTTGTCCTCCTCATCGGGAGGGTATTTAATTTACTTGTATAAATAAATGAAAAAATACAATACATTTAGATGTCAATTCATAACATTTCTTGCTCAGGCGCAGATTTAGGAGGTGGGGCATGCTCTCTCCTCTCCTAAATCTGGCGTAAAAGATCCAATTATGAAATTGGATTGTTACGAGTGGGGCTGGCGACCTCATCGTCAGATTAATGACTATATCACCTGTGTGCTCAGAAACGGAATCAACTCCGCGCCTACTTTCGGTAACGAATATGCCACACAACCAACCTACATGCAATTAATTATTGCACACATCATTTTTACCATATCTATGGTAGCCTGTTACGGTCTACGTGACGGGATGACAATGATAAAGCATACTAATATTGAAGGCTTCACGTCCGTTTCCTCATGCAAGGATGATGTTAGGGACGTCAGGGATGTTGGGTCAGATGCTTGTTTGAGACTAATTACTGTTTAGCTGTCTTATGTTATCTTCAGATTCGAAGGAATCGCTCCTGAGTTATCGATGTACGCATTCTACAATTAAAGGAGAAAAATCTGAGACGGACATCACGGGATTAACACTTGTGGATGATGAGATATTTTTGGTACGACACGGGCAGTCACAAATCAAAGTGTATGACTCACACAGTCTGACAGCATCACGTGATATCAATGTACCTGGCATGAAGTACCCGGAATGTATCGCAAGTTGCTCCTACAACAAAGCTCTGTATATCAGAGACAAAGAGCTCGAGTGTATCCACAGAGTCGACCTCACTAACAACTCCGTCACTCGCTGGAAGATGACAGAGAATCACTTGCTGGTCGGTTTCTCTGTGACAGCAGAGCACACGCTGCTTGTAACTGTGTGGATCAGAGGCACTGGTGGTGACAGTGGAGTAGTGGAATACACGAGTGAGGGTGAACAGCTGCGTGAGATATGGTTTGATGATAGCATTCGGTGGGCGAGGCACACAGTACAGATGTCCAGTGATCAGTTCATTGTCTCTTCAATCGAGTTCATGCGCGAGCTGTGCCCTTCTCTGCACAGAGTCTGTGTGATCAACACTGAGGGTCAGATCATCAAGTCGTATGGTGGAAAGAAGGGACGAGGTGAGCTTCGGCTGAACACTCCTCCCTATACATTAGCAATAGGCCATAATAGAAAACATGTATTTGTATCTGATAATCACAGAGTTGTAATGTTGGATGCTAACCTCACTTATCTAGGTCAGGTTCACACACCAGCTGATCTACAGTATCCCGCTGATCTCCATTTTGACTCATCGACTGGTCGACTGTTTCTGGCTGACATCATGCGTCATCTGATTGTCATCAGTCCTCCTCATTAACTCGTTCAATCATCAATACTGTTAACACTTGTAAATTAACTCTTTCTCTGTCGATGCCTATGGAATTTTACTATTTATGTTTACTGATATTTTATTAACTCTAGCGTGATCATTCTAATATATCGAGTCAGATTTTAAAGCAGCAATGTTCGCAATCTTAAAAATTAATGTATTCTACTTTCTTAATAAGGCAGATGAATTCGTTAAGAAAATATCATAGAAGATAAAACTACTATGTTGTAATAATTTCTACACTAAGTTCTATCTGAACGGAAGCCTCTATGACAGGCGAACACGCCTGGAAAACTGATTGAAAGAAATGTGAATTAGTTCCACCTAAGATTGACAGTTTTGACATGTGGAGGGAATTGAAGTGGTAGAGTCCTACTGGAAAAGCTATCGAGCATAAATGAAGAGTTTAACTGATACCTGAAGATGTTGAGACTGTCAATAGATGGGCACACTCCTCACACTCGTCATGAGAATCACATTTTGTATAAAGGATTTAATCAAGTGTCACATAGATTGGAGAGCACAATGGTATTTTCGGCATCAGATATGGCCCATATTAAAGTATTTTCCTAAAGCCTATGAATGCGTCCAATGTCCATCAAACAACAGCTCGGTTCTCTTGATTGGCTTACAATCTGGGCTTCCCTTAGCATTAGTAATAAAGACGTTGAACTTATCTAGAGTTAAGTTCAACGTCATTTCCCGTATCGAAGGATACTGTCACAGACGGACCTGGTTGGGACTCAAAGCAGATTATAGACATTCTGATTATCGAGCACGTGTTCTACCGATTACGTTATCCAAACTGAACATTA
>JAQFZF010000883.1:0-15554 GCA_034695365.1 Enchytraeus norvegicus | reverse complement strand
GGAAGACACGGGTTCAATTCCCAGCTGGGTCTTTTTCTGACAGTATCCTTCGATACGGAAACAGACGTAAAACTAAGTTTTTATATATTGATGTGTTGCAGCTCTGAAGAACGCTGCTGACTGGAACGGACCAGGCAGGAAGAAGAGAGAGATCTCTGATGAAGACTAACCATGGTGGAAGAGTTTGCCCTGGTCTGGGCTAGAGCCCCCCCCCCCTGTTGCCCTGGCCCAGGCTACAGGATCCCCTCCCCCCACATCGATTGTGGGATGAATTTCAGTATTGGCCTCGTTGATCGGTGACTAAATTTTGTGCAATGTGCTATCTGCTTCGATTCCCGTATAACAGATTTTTGGCATTTAAGCTAATTTCAAAATACGAATGTAAATTATGCAAAAATATATTCTGCTCGGTCTTTTTCTATATTTTGAATTATAATGATTTGTCTTAATTAATGTTTAATATTATTGTTTAATGTTTAATATAGCCTAGTAGATTGTATCCGTGTTGGGATCCGGGAAACTTAAGAATAGACCAACTGGAAACTGCACATGTTTCGTAAAAGCCGACTAACGCAGATATTTTCATAATGAGAAAGGCAACGGGAAACCACCCCGGTTGTCAGAATATATATTCCCAAGAAAAAAGGTTACATTTTAGGTGTGGTAAAGGCAAAGCCTTTTTGATGGAATCAACTTGATGATCGATTGAGTGCTCATTAGTGAGCGTGATAGCAGACTGTGCTTCAAAATATGTACATTGGACCTGCCATTTAGCAGTGCACTAGAGAGAGAGAGAGAGAGAGAGAGAAACAGAGAGAGAGAGAGAGTAGATTATACGTCCTATCACGCCAAATCATCTTTATACTTTACAAGATAATAATATATAGCAAACATAATATATACTTTCTAATTTATTGATAGATCAATTGATTTTTCTGTATCTGTATTTATGTTTACATGTACCATTCAGTTGGTGCAAATAAACTGTAATATTCTATCAATAAAGTAAAAGGTATGTATTATGTTTGCTATATATTATTCTTTTATATTATTAGCTAGATATATTATATCTAACTAATTGCAGTCCTGGACGATGTAAAGAGATATGCCAACAATACATGTCTCTAAGTATTAATACAATAATGTTGCATAAATTATTGAATACAATATGATGCAATTTTATTAGAGAAATAATACTATATATTTTAGGTATTATAAAAATTTAATATCATTGCTCCATTAACCTATCGGCTATTAGGCTACAAATCAAAGACGATTGAGTGTTCGTAATGCTGCAGTTTTGAAAGTAAATAACGGAAGTTTTTTTTATTTTCTTGGGTTTTCGATACATCAGACAAGCATTTCTATAAAATGATGGTATGAATGGTCAATAATATTATTAATTCTCTAGAATTAATGCAATAATCGAGTTTAATAATTATGTAACATTAATATATTGTCTATTACGTTTAATTAAATCACAAGCATTATATAGAAAATATATGAACAGCATTCGGATGAACTGTTTATTTGAATGGAAATTAAAGCACTTGTTCTCTTTCAGTCAATTGCACTTACATTTCAGTTAAATCGGTTAATCTATTTTCAGACAGACAAATTGCAGCGTTGGCCCCTAATATCATTATTTTATGATAAAGTTTGAAATGAAAATAATATCGTATAATAATTCTATTGCTCGCATTGTCGCATATCCTGAGAAAAGTGAAAGAGAAATAAAGGTGTTTCATAATTATTTTACAATAGATCTGGCTGCCGACTAATAAATGGATGTTAAACAAAGTGTAAAACATACGTGTAAAGCTATCCGTAGATTAGGCTTATGCTGTCTGGATTAGTGGTAGAGTCGTTTACTTTTGCACATAATATCCTGGGTTCAACTCCCGGTAGAGCCGATCAGAGTAAAATCTCGGACATAGAAGTGGGATAGTTGATCGCTGCATATCGAGAAAAATGTGTCTTAAACATGCATCTGCTGCTTCCTCACCCAATATCCCGTTATATTTATCATATCGTCAAATCGCAGGGACTCACATCCATTTCATCATTTCATGATGATATCAGGGACGTAGATCCAAGGTGCGAATTGCCGGGGGGGTTGGGGAGGTTGGACCCCCCCCCCCCTTTGTAGATTGGGATGTCGGATTTTTACCATTTTGACATATAAATTGTAAAGAAATATGGTCCGACCCCCCCCCACTTTAAAGTAATTCGACCCCCCCCCCCATTTTTTTAAAATGGTTCAATTTGCACACTGCTCAACACTAGTGCACCCACACTCAACCATAAAAAAACTGTCAAATAAATAATTCAAAACACGGTGTTAAATGCTAGTCTATTGACCCCTGTGTGCTGTATTATATTATTGGTCTCTCGACTAACCTATGCAGATGTAGCCAGTAGAAACATTTCAAGTTACTCAGTTCAAATTTGACGGGGGTCGATAAAAATTTGATTTGACGGTATATATTATAATAGGTCAGCGTTACTCTCTTAACGCCCACTCTGTAACACTATTCTAACAGGATCATAGCTTTCGGTTTGTATTATATTTATTCCCAAGAAGATCAGTGACCGTTATCTTCATGCATCTAATGGAATATAGTATCATTATTTACAAGCCAGTAAATTCTAGACCAACAATAGGAGCTACATTCCAAAAATAGGCATAGGATGATAGGAATATAACACATTTCTTCATTTTTGGAAATCATTTTTTCATTTCTTCATCCTGTGTCATATCTAGATGATTAGCGACTGCCAAAATATAAACCAACGACCTAACTAAATAACTAAATAATAAATAGTAGGATTGATATAATATTGGCAATTGCTGCTAACTTGGTATGGTAATTTTTAATCCCCACTTGAAATATTCATTGCGTATTTTATATTTGTTCATGTTGCTATGGTGGTCAGCTAGATAAGACGCAGTGCATTTCGCCGATGGCTTGTTGATGTTAATAAACATATTTATATGTCGGGCTTGCAATTTAGGCCTACCAAGCAAATATGGCTTGTAACGCAGTAATTGCTGCATAATACTGGATCAGTGATTACGGCTGATTTTATTAAAATGGTACTTCGAAAGTACGTCCGCCTCGGATTTGGAAGGATAATTTTCAAATAAACGGAAAATTATTATAAACTTTGAAAATGACAGGGTTTATAATCGAAATCAACTCCTATCCGACGATCATCGAGACCAATCTCGGTTGGAGAACATAATCGGTAACACGCTTGCCTGATGAGCAGGATGTCACGAGTTCGAGTATCAGCCGGGTCAGTTTCTGACTGTATCATTCGTTACGGAAACAGACGATAAACTTCGTTTTACAATTTGGAAACATGTAGCTATGTATGAAAATTGTAAGAATAGAGAATATTAAAGTAATCAGCAAGCCAAGCTCTGAGATGATGTCATAACTGACATCATCTTGGGATAACGAAACTGGCGTTAAATCTTGATGCGCTAAAACACACGAACAGAGTCATACAGTATGATTCGGTTTATTACACTACCTAGTTAATCAGATAATGTATTAGAACATACAGTACATCTACAGTCAAGTAATGCTAATATTTGACGAAAAAGAGTTTAACACCCAAATAACGATTCTCTTGAAATAGTTATCTATGGTAATTATCCATCATTATGGTAATTATACACATCAATTGCATAGACAGTTAAACATTTAACAAGATTCTCATTCTTTCTTAGATATCATAAAAGAAATCATGTACTTTTCAAATTAAATACAGTTAAAATTATATATCAAGACTAAAACAAATTTCAAACAAAATAATAATATATCTCTAATGCCTTTTCAGGATGCTTAAAAAATGATTATCCTTTTTGGCCCCAACTGATTCAGCCTGTACGAGGTGGGGGGTGCTAAATCCAGCGAAGCCTGGAGTACTCTTTGTATCGCATTTCACCTGTTCCTGTTACAGCAGTAGCCAATCTTCTTTTTTGGGAGGGCCTTGTTGTTATTGCTCACCCATGGTGCCGGCCGTGGTGCCGACTCCCTCCATCCACTCGTTGAAAGCTGAAGCTCACAGGACCGCAGTTTGCAATGCGGCCCTGGCCTAACTCAACGGGAGATAGGCCCTATGTGGAAGTGCTCAGGGTTCAGCAAGCATGAACCCTGCTTTCAGCAGGGTTCATGCTGGGAAGGGCGGGAAAAATGTGATACAAATTGTAATCCAGGCTTCGCTGGATTAGCACCCCCACCTCGCCTTGCTGTATCTTTTGGGGCTAAGGAAGCTGGGAGGGCCTTCCACGGCGGGATCTCCACACGTGGAAGGCGGCTTATGACGTGTTCGAAGGGCTTGTTGCGCTTTTGTGAGTCCTGCAAAGTTTCTAACGAAAAGATAGAGGGTGTCAGCACTGCAGCTGGCATCCTGCGCAAGCAACAATAACTATATTTTTTTCAAATTCTCACTCCCTCCAAAAATACAGATACCACATGTATCCATTACAGCGCTTTCGCCCCCAATCTCATCATCGGATGAGGAAAATATCATTAAATTATCAGTTAAGGATTGAGAGGGATTAATTTTTAGATTTCTGATGTAGAAAATTATGAGATTTGATTGAATATAGAAGAAAAATCGTTTAAAGAAAGCTTCACAATCCATCTTTACCAATTACTATACTCGTAATAAAAGTTAGCATAGCCGAAACAAAGTATTCTAAAGTCGAAGTGGCATTAATGCATAATTCAAAGTTAACAATTACAAAATAAGTTTTATATTTACACGCATTTACAAGCGCATGCACTGGATTTGCAACATTTTATAAATACCCCAAAGGTATACAAGGTCGTGTTCCTATAAAATTGAATAAAAGAAATATTTGTTCAATTCGTCTGGGCTTCTGCTAAATAAAAACTTTCACAGCTGTTTGTGGAGTCTATAAATACAGGTTTACTTCATAATAGCATGTAATTAGGATTTTTACAACAGTGTTTTTAAATCCAAAACCACATTTATATTATTTGAACATATTCATGCATTTTGCTTCAAATACTTTTCTTGATTTGCCTCTAAATTGTTTTTGGACTTTTTAATTTTTGCTTATCTGCTTGGAGTTGGCTTAATAGTGATCGATGTTGTCGACGACTATAGCACTCTAATTATTGTCGCTTAACATTAGAACCCTACAGCTAAGAATAACAGATACAATAGAGTCCTTGACTTCGTTTTCGGGTGAAGAAAAGGACGTCAAATCCTCATTGATTGATTGATTATTAGACTTGACAAGTCATCGAACTTGCCCAAGATTCATACAGTAAGATTAGCCATTCAACAAACACTGCCAACGAGATTAGTGAAATAGGTAACTACATTTTTGTACATGTCAGTCAAAACAAAACCAGAGAAATTATGCTTTATACTAAGTTTACAGTATACAGGGTGGGGCAAAAAAACACCTCCCTAGCGAAATCACAATAACTTCATCAAAACTCAAAATTTATTTAAATTATTTTAAAGCTTTCTGGAGGAGGAATTTTGACATTCAACCCTTCAATTTTGGTCGAATAATATTAATAAATAAAATAATTGCAGTTTCTATGAAAAAATCGAAAAAACCAAATTAACAAAGCATATTCAAATAGTAGTAGCACAAGAATGAATCGAGTAACATAGTCCGGAGTTCGTTAAGAAGGATGAGTGGCCACCAAACTCACGTGACCTCAATCCTCTCGACTATCACGTCTTGGGCGTTATACTTGAGCGGTACAAAGTGTTTACTCCAAAACCAACCAACAAGGCTGAACTTAAGACTGTGCTTGAGACAATTTGGGAAGACTTGCCACAACAGCCTATCGTTCTGGCTGTACTAGCATTTCGGAAGAGGTTACAAACGTGTATTTGAACAGATGATGGTCACTTTAAACACCTACTCAAATAGAATCGGCAGTATCAACAATCTGGGAAGACTTTTAGAAGACTGCCCTCTTCGGAGCCACAATTTAATAAAAACGAATGAATGTCTGTTTTATAAGCTTTGTTAATTTGGTTTTTGCGATTTTTTAGTATAAACGCAGTAACTTTTTTATATATAGCTATTTTCAACCAAATTTGGAGGTTAGATGTCAATATTCCTCCTCTAGAAAACCTTAAAATATTTTTAATATATCTTGAGTTTTGACTAAGTTATTGAGATTTCGCTGGGGGGGGGGGGTATTCTTTTTGCCCCACCCTGTAGAGTATGTCGATTTGATAATAATTAACCATTCAGATATTGAAAGATGCTCTGACAGGTGGCTGGTCCAAGGCTAACTTCAACAGTCTACTATCTCTCCAACATTGAGCACACCATCGACCAATCCAATTGATACCATCACTAAGTCTTCACCTCGGGCACATCGAA
Source organism: Enchytraeus norvegicus (assembly GCA_034695365.1). Lineage (NCBI taxonomy): Eukaryota > Metazoa > Annelida > Clitellata > Enchytraeida > Enchytraeidae > Enchytraeus > Enchytraeus norvegicus. The sequence continues at coordinate 9,157 of JAQFZF010000883.1, read as the reverse complement.
AAACGAAGACTATGTTGAAAGTTAATAATGGTTTCTGAGATTGTTTTTCATTGCCCTCGTCCAGCATCTGCTATAGTCGCCTCTCACAAAGGAGTAAGGATACAATTTCCGATTGGTTTATTCCACTTTAACTAAAACGTGGTAACTTGATGTAGATGAACACAAACACAATCATACTAAATATGCTACCATGTGCATAGATCATTTGAGTTAGTATACATTAATTTACGTTGGACTCGATGTGTAAGGCACAATCACAACATTCAAGAATGTGCATAAAACGCATCTCTTCCCACCTTAGATCTGTTCCAACAGACTTTCTTGTCTGGAATAATGGCCTTGCGCTGTTTTGGATCTCGTTTTCGCTTAGGTTCATACATTTGCAGGTCTTTGAAGTCCTTTGAAATGTATTAATAATGAGATCAACTTGTTGAGTTGATCAACGGTATGCTCATTAATGTGTGAGATCTGCCAGAAGGCAGAGCACTGGAGATATGCAAAATACATTTTTGACGCCTCTATATACTAGGTACCTCAGAGGCGAAAGATAGACCTTAATTTACACAATAATGTGTGAATAAGCGTTACATGACAATAATCTGCAAAATTAAGACTTAGCCTGACAATGCTGACCAAGTCTTTAACAATAACTCGTATGATCTCCACTATTAAAGTGCAAAATACATGTCAACATAATGCATAATTGAATAATTATCTTCAAAACATATTCAATACAAATGGTATAGAATTAATAAAATTTCATCATCCAATTGATTTCATTTACCAACATACAATAAAATATAGCACAACAATGATATAAACAATTCAACAGTTCTTTTATATCGAACTATTTCATAAATATATCATATATTAATTTATCAACAATTGTACTAATTAGATTATAATGTATCCATAGTGTAAGATAGAACACACATCAGAGCCATACAGAGACATACATAGAGCCAGATTTAGAGCCAGAAAGTACTGTATTAAACACATTATTAAACGGTTTCGGTCACACTTCATAATCATTCTTGTAAAAGATAGCCAGTTAAAAGAGTTAATGCTATGTTGTAATAGCTAAAATGATAATGAAACAGAGCAGATTGGAATATTTGAATGAGCTATTTTCAAGAATTAACCGCCATATTTTGCTACGTTATCACTGGAAATCACGTGACTTGTTAGAAATTCTCCCATTGGTTTCCGGCTGGATCAGTGGACGGATTGTCCAATGGGCGCGCAGGTAACAAGTCACGTGACAGTGTCACGATGTGATATACCTCGAGTGATTAAGTTAAAATGTTCAATACAGCACTCAATTCATGAAAATAGCTCATTAGGATCAATTTGATATCTTTTCATTTAATGGCTGGTTTATAATTGAACTCTCAATGAATAATGCCAATGAATAAATAATACTCCTATAATAATAACAGTTTGACTTCATTTCTTCATCCAAGGATGATGACAGGGACGTTAAATAAATGTAATATTAAAGGCTATGTCAGTCCCTGATGTCGTTATCAGATGATGAAACGGACATTAAATTCGCATTGATTGATTGATTGGGCAAAGATGAGAACAGAAATTAATAAACAATCAATCTGCGTAGAGGCATTTGATAAAGTGATTAACAGCTTCTGGGCTCGTTCACAAGCACAAGGACTGGGTTAGGCACATCGCTGATGGCGCCTTCTGGTGATACAACCAAGGAAAATTGAAAATAGAATCCACCGTCATCCACTTGTGTTTTCAAAAATTAATAAGATTTTCATAGATTAATGCAGATATTACAGCGGACACGTTTAGAAGCCATGTGATCTTAGTTACGACTTTTGTGATCGAGACCAATTGGTCGCTCATTTTCAGACTTGCAGCGGTCAAAGATGCCACACCAGTTGTGGCCATTGACTTTTTGATCCTCTATTGTTCATATAGCACTGCTGTGGCCTTTCGAATAGAGCGGCGCTTAATAAATAAATTCATTGATTTAGCCATTGACTTAAATTAAATATCAATTAGCTTGAATCTAATCCAGTCACTCAATTAAAATAACGGTTTAACGTCCGGTTCATCATCTGACGACGATATCAGAGACATTCATTATTCAATCATTTATCGAACATTATCACTCCTCTCTATAGTAATGTCATAAACGTTTAAATTATAGCAATGTACAAAGCAAAAAACACGCAGATTTGAATATACATAGAAGCAATATAAATCTGTAATTACATTATATAAGTACATACACGATCAGTCGTGCGCAGATACAATAAAACGATTCAATTAAACGTACAATATTCTACAGATAAAATGGCAATACAGAATTGTAAATTATAGATTTCTAAGCAACAGTTTATATATTAAATTAACTCTCTGTACACCCTTTCTTTCATTGGCAATTATAAAAGTGTCGTTTGTTAGTAGTTTGTGAGAATGGTTGCATAATTTTACACGAATACATCAAATGCAAATGATCAATGGTATTCTCATTTAATGATGTAGTTAGTTTTAGAAATCGTTACCACTAATTTTGTTTTATAGAATTACGAAAAATAAATTAGAAGCTGATTCGATACTTCATTTACATAATTTCATCTACAAATCATAATCAGGTAGGTTGCAATATTTTTATTATCTCAATAGAAATGATTCAATTTCGAGCAATCAAACTAGATAAAAATCTGAAAAAAATACAATTTAACTTATAAATAATTCTATTTATGATGTGCCAGTTCTCTCTGTACACCCTTACAAGTCAAACAAATATGATTTAAAAATTGGGCTAACAATTGAGTCTACTATTGAATAATATAGAAAAAGGATTCAGAGTTTATACATATTTAAATTGTAGCATTTAGATTGTGTTTACAGATATTTGGCATAGGCCTATTTCAAATATAAATTTATTTTCCCTCAAAAATTCCATTTTAAAGAAACATATTATACGACATATTCGTATTCGTTGGGGGTTAACTTCATGAAATATTTATTTGACCTCTCACAAACCATAATTGTTAGAGCTAAAATTACTATAAAATAGAATATCATTTAGAGTCCTTGGGTGGTACAGCCTTAATCACCAACACTGGAAGACCTCCTTTAGATTTCTTCACTTGCATCCTGCAATAATAACAACAATGGAGTATAATATTCACTAGTTAATTTATTATAAGCTGTCATGTCTGTTTGATATATGAAGTCCCTCACATCATCCCCGGATGAGGAAATTGACGTTAAACCTTTATTATTATTATTATTTCTATTTATTTTATTTTATGTTTTAATGTCCTGGGTGGTAGACGAACCAACTACAAAGTACGATAAATAAATTTTATTACGTTAGCAAATAAGTATGCTTATAGTAGTGATTATTATTATAATTATGTTCTCATCTTACTTGCTACAGTGCTCTTTTCATAATGCTCACTATTAGCCAATTATGGAGTTACATGGCGTCATGCTACATGCAATGCAATGCAATAAGGATTTAGCATCCAGTTCCTCACCTGAAGGCGATGTCAGGGACGTCTCGAGTAGACCATGCAACTGCAAGCAGTTCTATACCACCAAAACACACGTGTAAATGCATGAACAGAAGAGAAAGCAAGACCTGATACAATGCAAGTCCATTAGCCAGGCCATTGCATGTAGTCTATAGCTTTGTCGCCGGATTTAGACAAGCCAACCCACAGTCATATAACCCAAGTAGGGTTGTATTTTGTCTCATACATATTTACATTAAATTCGTACAGGAAATCTGATAACATTTTGATGACTTTTAAATTGCATTCAAAGTTAGATCAACAGGAAAAATGCAGCTGATGTCCCTGACATCATCTCTGGATGAAGAAAAGGATATAAAAACCTTTATCTTTATTATCAGGGTTGGGTTTCAGGCGGATGAAACCTGTTTCAGACAAAACTATCGTTTAAACCGGTTTAAACCAATACAGACTGAAAATAGCAGTAATATCGTTAGCAAAGGCTGACATACTGATACTGTTGCAAATTCTCCAAAAGTCACAGATACAACTACTAAAAATGTTAGATAAAAAAACTACTATATACTACTAAAAATGATTCTGTGAAACTAAATGTTACTGAATATAATTATACTGATCGGTTACTTTGACATCAAAATCATATTGTCAGAAAATGTCGATCATATAACAAGTCAGATATAACAATAAAAGGAAATGGATAACAACAACCTTGTAACTTAGGCAATAATTATTAACACTTAAATTAATGTTTCAATACATTCAAATTCAATCAATGTTTCAATCAATTAATCAATCAACTTTTATATAGCGCACTCTTAACAAAGTCTCAGAAGCGCTTTGATCAGTGAAGGTCACAAATAGTGTAAATCCATTATCCAGATCCGTTATCCTGGATAACGGATTTGTACTATATTCTTGGATTTATCTTGGATAACTTATCCAAGACAAGTAAGTCTAACTTGTAGTAAACATAATCTGCAATGTTTTTTGCAAGGAATCCTTCGATTTCCTTTATTTGTGGCATTTTTTTCTTTTAATCTCATGTATTTTTGCATGTCTTAGACTTTGCCTGAAACTGCCTGAAACCTGTTTCAGACAAGACGGTTTAAACCGCTGTTGCCTGAAAATTGCCAACCCTGTTTATTATATTACCACTTACTTAGATTTCTTGCTGGTAACGGTCCACTGTAACTGCTGAACATTCTGCTTCTTAGCATCCGTGTTGCTCTGCTCCGTTGATCTTCTCCGGGTTGAGATACCTGGGGTCGTCTCTGATGGTTCTATGGGCAACAACATAACTGCTATACAAAGTTAACTAAATAGTAATAGACAATAAGCGAGGATGGAGGATGATGGCAGCACAGCTGACAGCCTGGGCGAGCAACAACAACAATAGACAATAAGGAATGTGCATGCATAGGTCTATAGTTCAATATGTCAGTGCTACAAGTTTCAAATGGAAGATTTATCTAAAACTCTCTAAATTGCTAAACAATTCTTTACTGAATTTAATGTTCAAATAATGGAAATTTGAAGGTTTCTGTACAACTAGTTGTTGTTGTTGCTCGTCCAGGGTGTCAGCCATGTTGCTGAACCCCTCCATCTTCATCAAAGGGAAGGGAGGGGTCATCTAAGGTCCGCCGCCAGGTCTCTAGCAGCTCCACTGACATCTATAACTAGAATTATTTAACATTGCAATGCATTGTAGAGATAATCCAGAATAGAATATATCTATAAATCGTGAAAGTAAATACTTATCTTCTTGTGACACTACATATTCCAAATGTTATATTCATTAAAACTATTTTGAGCATATATTTAACTGCAACTTACTTTTGGTATCAGATTCATTCGTACTAGGAGGAGTTACACTGCTTGTAGCTGCCTGTGCTTTCATGTGCATCTTGTGAGAGAATTTAGCGGGAAACTTGCGAGGTATTGATGACGGCACAGATGAAACAATAGGAGGCGCGACAGGTGTCGCCAGCGTAGGCAAAACAATACAGTCCATTTTAGTCACAGCATGCAAACCGTCGCCACTGCGAGTGTTCGTTACATTAGAAGAAACAGAACTCCTTGTTACAGTAGCTTTAACAGGAGGTGTGGTCTTTATAACAGTTAGTTTACTCGTACTCGCTACATATTTCTCATTTAAATGTTGCTGCGTGGGTCTACGAGGTTCGGGAACATACTTCGGTAGTACTGGTTTATTTCTTATTGGAGCGCTAACTACACTCGCTAGCGTTTCTGATTTCTCGCCGCACAAAAACTTAAAAAACGAGCTTTCAAAAGCATTTGACGGCTTCTTAGCCTTGATGTTCGTTAGTGTTTTCGGGTCTTGAATGCACGTCGTGTTCGGTGATGTCACTGCCGTTACTATTTCATTCATGGATGATTCCATAAGTGAGCGGGTGGTGATGGATGTGCTGATTTTAGGCTGACTCTCTACTTTAGGCGCTCGTCCACCAGTTTTCACCTGAGTGATCACCAGATGGCCAAGCTCATGATCGTCTTGGTCTGGTACTAGCATGGTGGATTTGGATATGGCTGCGGCTTCGGCTGCGATATCATTATTTACAGCTGATTCTGAATCTTCCGCAACATACTGTTGCTGTTGTAAGATTGTTTGATACATAGAAGGGTCTAGAACACCGGCGTAACCAGAAGAATCTATAGTTTGATACGTCCCCGGCTGTATCACTGTCCCACCCAGTTCTTGCAGAGCGCTATATTCATCGGCAGATAGCGTCAGCTCACTTGGACCAGCGTTAGATCCCTGTGCACCCGGCTGTAACATCGTATACTGATTTACGTAAATATTACCGTTAATATTAGCCAGGTAGATTGGTTGTGATGCATCGGAAGTTTCTACACCTCTAGTGACCGAACTTGCTGGTTTTGTAGATTCTGCGCCTCGCACGTTTGCGCCACTAACAGGCGTCTGTTGATAATGATCAGATTTCTGACCAACTCCACCGCTGATATATGCCGGTGTAGCTGCGGTAGAGCGGCTCATGGAGTTAGAATGCGCCGGAGTGGCTTGAGGCATCGGCAGAACAATTCCTACGCCAGATTCACCAGCCTTCTTACGCCCAGCTCCTGCAGTGCTACCACTACCGGTGTAATGATTACTCACAGCAGTGGCATCACTGGACAGCACCTGTTGACCCCCTGCGGATGTGTACATTAACCCGCTCCCCCCTTGAATTACATTTTGTCTCGTTGCCTCCACTACTTGCGGATAGAAAGCGTCGATGAGATTTAGCGTTGACGAATGGCTTAGATCAACGGTTGGGGGCGGGCTTACCGCCTCATAACTCTTAGCCGTCACGGTCTCGTACGGCTGCGACATGACCAACATGTAGCCTTTCTGAGCAGCCGCAGTGAGCGATGCCTGGTCCGAAGAGTCTATCACCAACAATCTGCCATCTGGTGTGAGAAAGTTGTACTGGGTCTGCAGCTCTCCTGTGTTAAGAGTTACATACTGCTCCACCTGTTTGTCAGCGGTTTTATTCATACTAGATAAATCAACTGCGTCTGATTTAATGTACTGCAGTAACTCCTGGTTAACTAAACTCTGGTTACCGGACAAAGAACTTACTGTGGGGTTGGTTTTTAGATTCGACGACAGCATCTGTGAGCTGCTTCCAATTCTTGAGTCGAGCCTCCCCGTTGAACTATACCCTTCGCTGCTTTGCCTCGAAGTCGGCTGATTAAATCCCGAGGTATAATTGTCAAGATTTTGACGTCCCACGGTTGATTCTATAAAATCTGAGAGCGAGAAATACCGCGACTCCAAATCCTGATTGATTGTTATACCAGCACTACCAGTGCTACTCTCATGATGATATCCGGCACCGTCTCTACCAGACCTTTGTGCTGTTCTACCGCTGCTTTCTTGTTGGGGTTGTGTCAGTGAATACTGCTGCTGGTGTGAGGTACCAGGCCTATCGTAACCCAACGATAGAACACTACTATCTGATAACTTGTTCCCTAAACTCATGGCCTTGCTCGTATCAGCTGAACTTTGACTCAATATCAGCTGATTGGATGACAGTAGGTGGGACTCTGGTAGGACGCCATGTTGGATTATGTTGTCGTAAGATAACGTAGAGCCGGAGAGGAGTGTGGACTGGGGAGTCAAGGCACTTCCTGTGTAGGCGTAGAGTCCCTGATTGGCTGAGGCGTCCAGCAGGGAGTTTGAGTAGCTTATAGTGGGTGGAGATGTGGTATTTACCCCGGAGTGACTCAGCAGATTTGACTGTTGGACGAAAAGATTGGCAGCAAGACCTACAGCAAAATATGCAATATTTAGAGTTTTTTAAAGCAAATTCTACAGCTTTTAATGTGCGTGCAAGACCGGCATAAAATCACAAAATATCGATTGATGTTATTAGTATTTAGTAAGCTAACTGCGTACATGTATGAATGTAAACATAAATATGACTTAAATACTCAAGGTTCTATTAGTCTACAATTAAACTTTACTAAAATTTTACATCAAAACTTACAATTTTTACAAAACTATAACTAGAACTGCAAGCTTGTTGAAATAGAAGTAAAAATGATGAAAGTTGAAATATTAGTAGAGCTGCAATAATTATATTACTTAAATATAAACCAGTTTACAATAATCGTCAACAAAGATATCACATTGATCATCGCTACATTTTTATTTAATGATTTTAATCTCATTCAAAATCAATTCAAATCACGGTTTAACATCCGGTTCATCATCTGATGATGACATCGGAGAAATCATCATTGTTGCAAGTTGAAGTATATGTCATAAGCAAAACTTTACGTAACCTAACACAAAACTTACCTAGAAGTAGCACAAAACAAGTAACACAAAACACTTTAAAACGTAACATCAAACATACCAAGACGCTGTCGCTCCAGCAGCTGCAGCAGATCAAGCTGATAGAGGGTGTTAGCATTGACCTGATTAGCTTGACCCAGATCTGTGCTGCGTGGAGTATTGTCGGCCTGACTGGTATGCTTTAATCCAGCCGTGGACCAATAACTAGGATCCATTGTTAGTGCGGTTATATTAGTGCTAAATCTGCCTCGAATACACTATGATAGGTCTACAATCTACAAGTATCAAACAATTAGGCTTATAGTTTTTTCTTGCTGTAGACTCTATATAAGAGTCTATAAATATAATATTTAACATCAATTTGGCATATATGATGATTTTGTCAAATGGACTCTCTTGAAAGGCAATCCTGGTAACGGTGGTCCCAAACTATTTATTAGGTCCACCCTAATCCCACCATACACTTTAGAACACAACAGTTGGAACAAATATGACACAGGCACAGATTTCGGTAATACTGGTAATGGCAGTCCAAACTTATTACTAAAATAATTCAATAGTTATATAGTTAGAAATTGGTGCCAATATTATATAGTTAGAAATTTGTGTCAGTGTCTTATTTGTATCAACTGTTGTGTTATGGTCTGGTGGGGTTTAGGTTCTAAAGGGTTTGTCCAGAACCCTAACCCATACCCTAACCATAACTTAAATCAGCACTATTTATCAGGGACCCTTATTGGATAGGAATAATTTCTGATCTCGAGAGGGTTCAGAAACGTGCCACTAGAATGGTCAGAAGTTGCAAGAAACTAAGTTATGATGA
>JAQFZF010000882.1:0-15564 GCA_034695365.1 Enchytraeus norvegicus | reverse complement strand
ATATCCTCATAGTTATCCAACAACTTTTGTAATGGAAGTGAAGTATACCTAATTGATGGGAACTTTGTACATATGTTGTAGAATTGAATTCATTCATAGGCGTATGAGACTGAACATCCCGCCCTTTTCGTCATTATTTTGAACATCTTCTGTGTCTTTGTATATACTTTTAGCATACAGCCTCTTTTATACACACTTTCCTCTTTTATACATACAAGCGGTGAATCTTTGAAAGTGGTCCAGAACCTTGGCCATTGGAAAGAGTTCTCACGCTAAAAATCACGCATTGATCAATTAATTAATTAACCAATTAATGTAATTGTTATTTCAGATTAATTTGGAACCTGTTGGAATGATCTACAAGATTCGTGTAGAATGTATTCCTAATCAGCCTCTACTTGATCCCAGCTGGAAAGTGAAGGAAGTATGTGAATGTTTAGCGTTATTAATCTTTCAATTACTTATGGGTCCTACCTATATGCAATAGAACAAAACAGATCATCAATAGAACAAAGCTAATGAAGAATCAATCTATCAATCATACTCAAGTAGCTCTTATATATCTCAGAAGCGTTTTATTGCTGAGTTGAAGTAGTCACGTAATAGGATTTATAAATTGGATATGAGAGTGGCACAGGATAGTTTACACTTTACAGCAGAGTTGATATGACGTCTTTTGTTCATCCCTGATTGGTTTTAGTCTCAATGCGTTATATCTGATTCGTGTGAATTTTATATCCGTGCGCTTCAATCAAATTTGTAAGACTAACGGATAACCCGAATTTAACGTCAGCGACGGGTTAGTACTGGGATTCAAACCGTCCATCTATGGAAATCCATTCAGGTGACATTAGAAATAAAATGTGGATACACACGTGATTGTTATTAGGTGATCATTAAGGACACGAGCACCATGGAGAAGATGGTGTTCAGGTTTGACAGGTGGATGTCCAGGAATCAGGACGACTCTGAGATAATGAGAGAACTTCCGGTTGAGCGTCCCAAGCAGCCAGGGTTACCAGGTTAGAAAATAATAATATTTGAGTATTTTTGTTAAATTACATTTATGTTGGCGCATAGGCCTACTGCATACCTGCCTTAGAGACGGAAAGCTATAGCAATTGGTGGAGCGTTAGAAAATTATATCCACTCGTAAACTAATTTGTATTTTAATTAAGTGAATTTTATCAATACAATTTTTCAATTGCCGAGGTACTTTAAATTAAGGACTAAGTTAAAGAACCGATAGAGATTAAGAGGTTAAAGTCGAATGCTACATCAATGACGAGTTATCCATTGGATGGTGTTATAAATTAAGAAACTTCTATATTTGTCTGTTTGTACTAAATTGTACAATTTAAATTATATTGTTATACATCATGATGATGTTGATGTACACAAATAATAATACTAGTGACAAGTTTGTTTACAGTTATAAATACCATCAATATACCGTATTCTATTATGACTGAAAATGTGTATAAGATTGGAATATTGTGGTTTTGAAATAAAGTAACTAACTAACTATTAACAATGAAGGCCTTCTTGTGTCGCAGTTGTAACCTACACGGTGGATGTGACCACTGGAGCTCATGACAACGCTAACACTAAGGCGAACATTTATCTGAACCTCGTGGGTGAGCTGGGAGACTGTGGTGACAGACTTCTCCTACATTCCAACAATCCTGTCAAATTTCAAATTGGACAGGTAACTAATTTCAACTACATGTTAAGTTTTTAACGACTGTTTTAAGCGTGTTTCACTATCTAACTCTAATAATGTAAAGCTCGATTACATGCATGTTGTTGATGCTGATCTCTTAGTCGCTTAGTGTACTGCATCAATCCATCAATCAGTCAACAAATTTTATATAACGCACTCTTAGACTAAGTCTCAATAGAGCTTTGAACAATGAGGAGTGGAGTAACCTAGCTTGCCATATGCCACAGCCGTTGTGGAAAGATCTCTGCAAATCTGAATTTTGAACGACCAAAGGGTCAAGTACACAGAAGTCATTGAGCAGACCACTCTGCTCTTCACTGTGGTATCTGCCAATTGATTGATTGATTGATTGATTGATTGCAGATAGATGTGTTCAAGCTAGAGGCTGTGTATTTGGGCAAGATTACCATGTGTGTTGTATCCCATGATGAGAAGGAAGCTGGAATGGGATGGTTCTGTGAGAGAGTAGTAGTGCGGCGTAAAGATCCGTCAAAGGAAATCTTCTATTTTCCATGTCAAAGGTAACTGTAGAATAGATAGTTGTTCAACTGTAGATAGTTGTTCAACTGTAGATAGTTGTTCAACTGTAGATAGTTGTTCAACTGTAGATAGTTGTTTCCGGGTCTATTTTCGTGCACTCGACCGGGCCTGGAAGAATAAAACTGTTATTGAATCCAATAAAGTCCGTAATTATGGACATAGGTAGTTGGAAAGCTCTAATCTTAGTGTAACTTATATTATTTTAGAAATTTTATGCTTTTGTGATGGTATCTGTAATATTACCTGCTCTTTTAAGCTGACCCCACCCGACCCGATCGTTGAATAAAAAACTGGGCCCAACCAGACCCGACCCGACGAGTAGATGGTACTACGACCCGGAAACAACTCTGAATTGTCGTTAAGTCCTGTGAAAAAATTAAATGTAAAGCATATACTGTATAAGTATAAATACAGATAATATTTATTTTTCAATTTCGTACAAAAATATAACTAATTATAATTATAATTATAACTATATATGAGCATTATCTTGACACGGTACTCATAGTATGCACATGTATGACATAGGCCTAGGCCTACATGTATGTATGCCTATATTATCCCTCATTACAATAGCTAGCCTATGAGTTACTATTCAATACTTCCGCTTAGGACGTCCCAGATATCGTCTTTGGGTGAAGAACCTTACGTTAAATCTTATTGCTTGATTTAAGCGATTTGCACACTGAAAGAAACTCTAAAGAATATAATATAAGTGTATGTGAATTATTTATGAATTATCGATCAGTCAATGGGAATTTAACGTCCGTTTCATCAGCTGACGGCGATCTCAGGGACGAAATATATTAAGAGACTTGTATATGATTTTAGGTGGTTTGACACTGGACTAGACGATGGAAAGATTGAACGAGTATTAAAAGTTGGAGGTAAGTTGTTTCAAATTTTAATTACTACGGCTAAATTCAACATTAATTACATTCTACTTTTAGTGTTAGTTTACCAAACTTAATGATTATCTGGCCTGATATAATTCAATTCGATTATACGAATAGAAAAAATTACATTTAAGTGAAAATGGAGTATGATTCTGTTGTTGTTATTCATTTTGAAATCTTCTGCTTCCTTTTTAGCTTGCTTGTTTTCACTTTACATTCTAGAATTGTCGACTTTATACTGAACGTAAGTTACTTAATTATTTCGGATCAGTCTTAAAATGACAGTAATTCTATGCTCATAAAGTTTGGTGTTTTCGTATAGATTAAATTTTGTGTAAATAGTAATTGAATATATCTTTATTCGTCAAAGCAGAGCAAATGACAGGGAAAAATGCATCAAATATTCAGATACATCAAATTCAGATACATCAAATAAAAATAATTAGACAGTTCACTCTTTCATTCACTCTTTCATTAGGGTTGCCAACCGTACGGAATTTGTCCGGACTGTCCGGAATTTGCAGAGTGTGTCCGGAAAACGGAATAAGGTCTATCCGAACAATATATTGTCCGTCCAGAAAACTGAAAGGAATAAGGAACAGATTAAATCATAATATTGACGACGCTCGGCCGCTATGCCGACAGTGTCCGGAATTGTCTTCATCAAAAGTTGGCAACCCTATCTTTCATACATATATAGTCATAGATTAAGCTATGTAGTAACATCTTAGCTAACAAACACCAGTGTATAGCCAATGGAATACATATTATATATTATATTAATTATATAATTCATTTTGCATAAACCTACTTTGTTATATAAACTTGTCTTAATTAAATTATGATTTATAAAATTTTGCGTTCAATTAATTAGGCAGATTTCGCAAAATTATACGTATTTATTTCGTATTCTGTTACATAGTTATTCCGGACAGTGAGAGGAGTCTAAGCAAGCCTGGTCAGTGGAATATTATATAATTATAATTTATAATACCATAGAATTCTAAAATTCATTTAGGCCAATAGGCCAATGGGCCATGGCCAATAATTATATCCTCGTTGTATGATTTCAGAATCTGGTAGACTTAAAACATTCGATTACGGTACTGATTACAATTACGATTCTTGATGTTAATGTCTTATTATTCGTTATATTGCAACGTTGTTATAATAATAAGCCTTCAATTACAGACATAATTATTATAAGAGCTTCTCAGTATAAAATTTATCTGCATAGTGCTGAAGTGTTTCGTCAATTCTTTTCTAGTACTTGGTGGATTCGCAAATTGAATGATTCTGATAAAAATAATTATAATCCTAATATGTAATTTTAGCATCACAGGCTTTAATGACTGCTGTGCCTGTCTATGCCGACGACGACGATCAAATACCAAGTATAGGTAAGTGACCTTTGTGTGTTCGTTTGATAACATTTCACTTTTAACTTTTCAAACACATCAAATGATACGATATCATGTAAGCAATTATTGGCCTACAATAAGTTATAAATCGAATAATAAAGAAATGCTCAGTTAATTTCACTGGCCACTTTACTACTTGAACTTTTCACGTTGCCATGAAAGTATTAGGATCGCATAATACGTTCTGACGACATCCCTGATGTCGTCGTCAGATGATAAAACGGACGTTAAATTCGCATTGATTAATTGATTGAAAAGGAGTGCTCCATACTTTTAAATAAAATGTGAAAAGTGTTTTATATTTAAATTGTGTATTATAATATTTATTTACGTTCATTTCGTTCCTGCAAAATAAATTCTCTAGAACGCATCTAGACTCCTAAGACTCCTTGCATGTGCATCATGCATCTATCGAATTAAGCTAGTCGTGGCCTCCGTCTTATTATTTAACATCCCTAACATCAACCTTGGATGACGAATCGGTAGTTATACATTCATTATTATTTTTTATTATTATTATTAATGTGTAATATTAATATCATCGAATGAAACAAATCAAGCAATGCAACTATTAGCGACTATCATTAAATAAATTAAGTTTATATTTAATTACTTTTTTTTGATTGGTTTACATATTTATTTGTTACTATTATTTTATACAATGCAGAACCGGTGCTATGTCAGATACAAGTGGTGACTGGAGACAATTGGGCCGCAGAGACGGACGCCAACGTTTTTGTTACTATTCACATGAAAGATGGAACATCTGGGGATGAGATTCAACTTGATCAGTCGCAGAATAATCCAACAGCTTTTTGCAGAAATAAGGTAGGCTTTGTATTCATGATTATATGACAATAGTGTTATCGTGGTTCGAATTGGATAGTTGGATCAGCGGTCCATTGCTAGACTCGCAGACCATCGTTGAACCAGTGGACCATCGTTGAACCAGCGGACCATCGTTAAACCAGCGGACCATCGTTGAACCAGCGGACCATCGTTGAACCAGCGGACGATCGTTGGACCATTAGAATGGCGGATAAGATGGTCATAGTGCTGATGAATGATATGTAGAATAGACATCTTATTAAATTAATACTATTCCAAAAATTGCTTTTTACATTATATCATTGCTCATTTTACTTAGGCTACATTTTTTTTAAAGTTACCTAATATATAATACAGTAAAAAAATTATGACAGTTTTTATATCCGTAGGAATCACTAACGACGCGACGCAACTCTAGCATGCATCTTTGATCCTGATGTGTCTTTATTAACCATTCCCTCATTAGGACGGCTGGCTTATGTAAATTAATACTAAAAACCTGAAATACAATGGGTTAGAGATTCTAACTAACATGGATATTGGATAATCCAATAATATTAATAATATTAATCGATAATATTTGAGTGAACTTTAGCATGACTACATGAAGGCTATGTTCTTTCAGTTATCACATGTAAAAATATTATTTAGTCGGTCTAGGGCCTTAATATATTACATGTAGACCTATTTGGCCCCATTTTAGACCGATATATTCAATTTGGAAGAACCTCTCGTGTTGGACAACATTTCATCAGTGAACGTCCGTCACGACGGCGTTGGTCACGGCGCGGGGTGGTACCTCGACAAGATCGTCATCTCCACCCTCTCACAACCTCGTCGTCACAAAATCTTCCCTTGCCATCAATGGCTCGATGATCATGAAGGTGATGGAAAAACTGAAAGGAAATTATTTTTGTCGGGTAAGTATTAATTAGCTCAGTAAGTCCGACGTCCCTGATATCTACGTCAGATGATGAACCGGGCGTTAAACTGTTATTTGTTTTTACATGCTTTGTAAGCTTAGCAAATGTTTTATCCGTTTGTGATTACAAATTAAATTAAACAGTTTGTGATTTAATTAAAGGAGTATAGGCCATCCTTAAATTCAGTGTTTATTGACATTTTGTTAACTATTTTCGTATACATACAGCATCTAGATCTGCATACAAGTACAACTGTACATTATACAATACAATTGTACAATGTACATGTACAATTGTACAATGTACAATACATACAACATTTTTGGTCGTAAAATCGTAATAAGGCCTACTAGATGTAATACTATAACGCATTCACAAATTCTTAAACTTTAAGCGATAGTTAACTATGTGAACTAGCCTGTTAATGCTTTAATTAAACTATATAATTATAACTGTAAACTTGCCTGCTAATTCTCTTCCGAAGGCTAATTTTTCATTTGATCAATTGGTGAATTTTACAGGCGGTGACACCAATGCAACGAAAAAGCAAGAAGGTATTGATTAAAATTCATTTGTTACATGTGCGTGATAACTTTGTCATAACTCTACTTTACTACGTTTCCTGTATACTTAACTGATTTTAACGTCAATATAGTCCCATAAATAGCTATAAGATTGTAAAATGTAGTCCTAATTATATCTGATAAATTTTACTAGAATCATAGTAGCAACTTTAATTAATTAATGTTATCCAAAAGATTAATCTGGTAAATTTCACTGTTTTTCTGCTAAATTCTCTTGTAACATTTTGTTTAACGCTGGCTGTCCCGGTTGGATAGCGTAGTCGGTAGCACGCTTGCTGGATAAGCAGAATGTCATGGGTTCGAGTCCCAACCGAGTCCATCTCTGACATCATTACGAAAACAGACGTTAACTTGGCTTTACAGCATTTAAGCAAACTATGAAAACGAAGCATAAATTGCAGCATAAATTGGGACATGCTTATTAAAATCGAGCAGTGGCGGAATATTGAAGGTTTGTGCTTGTTACTATAGGCATAATTTATGCGCTTCACTAGGTAGGCCTACAATATCTTCTCTCTGCTCAATTTGTGTTTGATTTGTGTTTGTTTTGTGTTAATTATTTGCTGTTTTACTCGTGCTACTTGTTTGATAAAAATATCATCAGCCATATCGTAAAATAATATAGAATATAAACCAATGCTAATGTGCATAATATCCTACACTGTAGCGTGCTTACTGGTGCTATATTTATTTGCAGATGTTATTTATTTGGTGGACATCTACTTCGATACTTCGACTCCAGTTGCTCAGAAGCACGTGAAAGATGTGATATTGTATGACGAAAATGGAAAAGCAGAAAATGTGTTGGAGCTCTTCGATACAGACGGGACGAAGATCTCAGCACGTATTGTGCATAAAAAGATTGGACACATAAAAAGACTGGAGTTGGTTCTGAAACTTGATTCCGAAAGTAAGCTCTTAAAATTGTATCTTGTATGTTAGACGGTATGGTATTTGTTGTATGGTATTTGTTGTATGGTATTTGTTGTATGGTATTTGTTGTATGATATTTGTTGTATGGTATTTGTTGTATAGTATTTGTTACTAATATAAAATAATGTTAAAATTTATGCTACATATTGTAGGAGTAAATTTGTAATTGTATTTGTAATTTTGTGTTACATATCGTGTACTAATGAAATGTAAGTAATGCGTTTATGTAATACAGTACATTGCACAAGTCTGCACTATAATTAAGTATAGAATTGTGTAGATTATATTCATGTAATTAGGTAGCCTATAGTATACTTATATTTAAAATGTACGTACACGAAATTATAGTAAATATTAATCATCCTTCTTGACGAACTCCGAACTATGCTGTTCGATCCATATTGTATTAAATAAGCTATGTTAATATGTTTTTTGAGATTTCGCCCGTGGTTTTTTTTAAAACTCACCCTGTATATGGGATACGTCAGACTCTGTATCAAGCCAATTTCGCCGCTGATTGTGTCGGCGAGAGTTTAAACCAGTGTGGTGGTCAATATTGTCTCCAGTAGGACCACATTATTACTCTCTATAATTTGGTCTTTAGTCTGAGAAACACATACAAATTTCGAGTGTGGGGGTAACAAGCCAACCTCCATGAAGAAGAGTTGCTTGCAGTGGGGGGGGCACAATTATTAGTTGGGGTTCAACCTCCTAACTCCCTCGACAACTGCCACACTTTTTAAAACTGCCTTCAATCTATTTTATTGACTAATTGTATAGAATTTGGCAATTTTCCTACTTCGGTTACTGTTAGGTTCTCACTTTGGCAGAAAATAGGCCTAAGTCAATTTACTCAATACCATAAGTAAACCATAAACCTTGTGTACTTTCTATCAAAATTCAGTGAACAAATTACGATAATAATGAAACAATACAATACAATACAATACAATACAGTGATAAGTATAGTATACTCCTATAATATTGTAATATGTCGATTAAACGTGTAATTGTTTGTGTTTCTTATGATTCAGCTGATGAGCGATTGTTGATGAAAAGTGTTACCCTCAGAGAATCTCAGCACGCTCTCAGTTGTTTTGTCTTTCCATACAACCACTGGGTAGAGTCCACTGACTCCACTGGATTGGCAACCGTAGAATTATACAAAATCGGTAGGCCTAGTTATAAGGCTTTCTTTTTATGTTCCTTACTATTTTCTCAACACTCTGTACATAACAAAAATGTAAGCTCCCTCACATAATAGTTTATATTATCAGGTTCGAACTAGTTAAAGTAACAATATTCTTGTATAATTAAAGAGATTTCATGCTAGATTTTATTTTGTGTATTGAGACACACGTCTTTCGAGTTATTCAGTCAATCATTGAATCATTCAATCATTCATTGATTCATTCAGTGATATTTATAAATCGCTGCTCTATATAATTGCCACATTAGCGCTATATGGACAATGGAGCGTCAAGTGAAGCCGAATTAACGTCGATTTCGCAAATGGGAGGCGATCTAGACGCTTATTCAGCAGCGTCATTGGCTCAGCAAATAGTAAAATTAATGTTTAACTTGGCATAATTGATTATATCTAATTCTGGCAACCGCAGTAATATATTGATTTGCTTTAAATGCAGATAACATGTCATCGCGAGATCCATCAGCTGGCGAGTCGGAAAAAGTTACGTGGAATATGTGGATCTCGCTGGACAAGGATAATTGGCTGATGCCGAAAGGATCCAAACTATTTATTACATTTTGTGGCTCAACCACATCCAGTTCTCCGGTTAAACTGAAACTTGGCGATCTTGACAATCAGCCAGAAAATGGAAATATCGAAAGTGAACCTGCCAATAAAAGTCAGTGGAGAACAATCTTCATACAGGTACTTGATGCAAAATGAATGCCTGTTTTTAGCTATCTGCCCATCACTGTTGATTTTACAAGCATAATTGTAGAAATACCTCATCCAATCTTCCCTTGCGGCATTTATATTCTCTAGTTCTGTTTGAGTGGACACGCAATTGTTATTGGAGACTTTACTGATGCAGTAGTTATCCAAGTAGCCTAGTAGTATTTTCATCATTACAGATACACAATTTTACAACCTCGAGGTATGCAGTAACCAACATGCAATACACATAATTTCGAAAATGAGAAGCAATGGAGCTTCAGTATCTTTAGGAGTTACTGTAGCTTTAAACGAAGGTTTATTAAGATCAATATAAAAAAAACATCCTGTTAGTAACAAATTTCCATGAGAGCAGTGCACAATGTCGTCGTCAGATGATGAAAAGGACGTTAAATTCGTCTAAAACTAGTCCGTCAGCCAGGCAATGTATGTAATTAGTTAATCAAGTTAGGCAGCATAATATATATAACAAAATTATATTGAGGTTTACGTACGCCTATTAAACCTATTTAGGCTACTCTTACATGCATCAATTATATCCAAATGGCTAATATTTTATCTTTAGTGTTAATGAGCATCGTTATGTGGTAAGAAATATATTCAATATATGCATAATGTTTTGTTTAATTTAATTTTTGTAGCTGAATACTGAAAACTGTGGACGTTTGTGTAAAATTCGTCTTTCGCTGAAGTCAAAGAAGGAGCTTGCGCGTCAGCGAATATATCAGGTCATGATAGTTAAATACACTTATGTTTTATTTAGTTCATAAAAGATTCATAAAACTGGATTGATGTTATATTCTTACTCAAATCCTTTAAATGTCTTCGACTCTAATGTCATCATCTGGATTCTAGAATGATGACATTAATAATGGACAGTGGATGACACTTTTGTTAGTTTTACTGCCTATTGCAATTTTAGTATAGGATTTACATGCGTAGTCTACTGTAACATTGAGTAGTTTATAAGATTACTTTGTAATCTTCAAACTATGTTTTGTATGAGTTCTCTCTCTCTCTCTCTCTTTCTCTCTCCCTCTCTCTCTCTCTCTCTCTTTTCTCTCAGTGTTCTGCCTAACAACAAACCATAGTCAAGGCATATCATTCCTCCAATATCCTCTCTTATTCTATTTTCATCTACATCCGAATGCGTTACCAATTCGTCTAGTATCTGTCGCCTTGACTATTTTTATATATAAACTATTTATAGATAAAGCTCAAGAAGGCAGTCACAAATGAGGAATATCACTTCTACGACGAGAGAGAGCTAACTGCTGGTGACCACAACAAGGAAGATGTAGAATGCGATTACTGTGATGTCGAACTTCCGGTCATTAGACCCGATACTCCTCCTCTACCCGGTTTGATGATTATTAAATTGTGTTATCAAAATTTCACTCTATTGCTCTCTCTTTGAAATACCTGATTCATCTGATTATTCAGATTCCGTTATAATAATTCGCAGAGCGCTCAATTTATTATGAACTGGTAAGGAAGCCATCGCATCCCACTGCTTCACAATACGCTGTAACACATAACGCAAACACTGTAACGCGTAGCATAACAGAAGAGGGGAATTATATATAAGATACCTACTTGATTGATATCTTCACAACTACACCTGTAAGTTACTATAATTGGCCTCTAGTATTTTGCTGTTATCCGTTTAAATTATATCATCTCCAGATGATGAAACGGATGTTAAACTCGTATTGATTGATTGAAATGCAGTTGCTAAGTACATACTGTCGATATGGACAGGCGCTATGCCTAGAGCGGAAACCTCTGCTCACGTTACTTGTATCATCACGGGTCTACTGGGTGACACGGGTGTCCGCCATTTAACACGATCAACTAACAACAGCAAACCCTTCAATCGCACAAAGGTTGGCTATTTCTTGTGAACCGTAAAATTTTGACTATTCACAGTGGTCAACTTCATTGCTAAAGCCAATAACTAAAAATCTCGAAGAGTTTACCATTCTGCGATAGTCGGCTCTTATGAAACACATGCAGTTATCGGTTGAACTATTCTCAAATATCCCGAACCTAACACGGGAAAGCATTCAATTGACTGAATAAGTTATTTATCAAATTATAAACAAAAAATAAATGTAAGTGCTGTAACATGGGGCCACTTTGGCCATCGGAGCTGGTATTTGCTGACTTTTATAACTGTTGTAAGTTACTTGTAACACAATTGTTGCAAAACTTTTTCGTTTATGCAAATTTAAAAAACTGTTCTTAAAAGTTACCGTACTTCGCTCATAAATGAGCACTCCATCGATCAAAAAGTTGATCCCATCAAGGAAGTATGGTGAGACTGCACCTTAATGTTCGCCTTTCACTTGGGAAGTTCTGGCTTCTGTGGAGATCTTCTTATCTTCAGTATCTGCAGTAGTCGACTCTTAATAAATACGTACAGTTTTCGATTAGGCTATTATCAAATGCCCCGGACCCAACAAGGAAAATTTGTATTCTAAAATTGAATTGTGCTTTATAAGTTATTATGTTTAATAACATTACAGTAAGTTAATGGGGCGTTAGCTTGATCTAGGCCTAAGTAGTATCAGGGCCGGATTACCCACTAGGCAAACAAAGCAACTGCCTAGGACCCCGCGCTTTTAGGGGCCCCTCGCTTTTAGGGACCCGGCGCTTTTAGGGCCCCGCGCTTTTAGGGACCCCGCGCTTTTAGGGCCCCGCGCCGCCGATCATATTTTTAAAGATATTACTACCTTTATAATAATGTTTGAACGTTGGTGTGAACCTCAGCTCAATGAGTTTAGCTCAATGGTACCAGCAAAAACATTATAGAAAGTTAACATTGATTTGTCTACTTGTGTCAGTCTCAATGAAAGCCAGCAGTCACTTGATTTGCAAACGTCTCTAATGTGCAAACGTCGGTAATATGAAAAATCGGTAAAATTCAAACGTCAGTAATGTGCAACCATCGGTGATGAGCAACCATCGGTAATGTGCAACAGTCAGTAATGTGCAACCATCGGCAATAACTTTCAAAATTGATGTCGCATGGCAAAACCAAAAATAAAATCGGAATCAGCGCGTCAAATGACATTAGATTCATGTAACCGAATAAAGAGTACGAAAAACAAAGGGATCTTCATTCACGTGAAAGGTAGGCCTATTCCTGGGAATATCAGAATAATTTATTTGGATAAAATGTTGAATAACTTACCATACTGATGTCCTACAGCAAATCCATGTACAGATTCGGAATCAGCTCGTCAAAATACGTAATTAACATTAATATAATGCAAACGTCTGTATTGTGCATTCGTCAGTAATGTGAAACATTGGTAAAATTCAAACATCGGTTATGTGCAATCATCGGTAATGTGAAACCATTGGTAGTAACATTCAAGATTGGTCTCACCTGACAAAGTCAAGAACAGATTCGTAATCAGCGCGTCAGAATACTTTAGATTCATGTAACAGAATAAAGAATACGAGAAACAAGTGGATCTACAATCACATGAAAAGCATTTCTAGGCCAACAGGTTTAATTTTTCGATAAAATGTTGAATAATTTTCAAGATTGATGTCCGACAGCATATCCAAGTACAGATTCGGAATCAGCTCTTCAAAATACGTAATGTACATTGATAATGTGCAAACAATTGTTTTGTGCAAACGTCGGCAATGTGAAAACATCGGCGAAATTCAAACGTCGGTAATGTGCAACCATCGGTAATGTGCAACTATCGGTAATAACTTCCAAGATTGATGTCACAAGGTAAAAACAAGAACAGAATCGGAATCAGCTCGTCAAAATACGTTATGTACATTGATATGGGCAAACGTTTGTATTGTGCAAACGTCGGTAATGTGAAAAATTGTAAAATTTAAAATTTAAAATTTTGTCATGTAAAACTTAACGTCGGTAATGTGCAACCATCGGTAATGTGCAACCATCGGTACAAACTTTCGAGATTGATGTTACGTGACAAAACCATGAACAAATTCGGAATCAGCGCGTTAAATTACATTATATTCATGTAGCGGAATAAAGAATACGAAAAACAACGGAATCTGTATTCAACTGAAAGGTATTTCTGAGAATAACAGGCTAATTTCTTGTCGATAAAATGTTGAATAACTTTCCAGGCTGATGTCCTACAGCAAATTAAAATTTATCTTCGGAATTAGCTTGTCAAAATACTTGAGATTAAGATTACATTAAGATTGGAAGAAACTCTGTATTGTGCAAACGTCGGTAATGTGAAAACATTAGTTAAATTCAAACGTCGGTAATGTGCAATCATCGGTTAAGTGCAACCATCGGTAAAAACTTTTAAGATTGATAACTCAAATAATGCTCTGAAATAGCGCGAGCGGAGTGATTATAATACCTTATTTTTCAAGAATAATAAAATTAATTTTTTCTTGAAAAGGCCCGATGTCTGCCAAAATGGCCTCAGGGAGAGCGGCCGCTCCTCCTGCACCCCCTTGGGACGCTACTGATACCCGGCCACCGCTAACATAGATATCTCACTAATAGAAGTCTATTTGTGGGATACCGATGTTATGGGTGGCTGGGCCCCGCAATATATTTTTGCCTAGGGCCCCGCAAGAGCTTAATCCGGTCCTGAATAGTATCTGTCCGTGAGAATGTAATTTTTATACCACTTTTCATTATTATGCTCTTCATCTCTTGTATAACATTTATCAATGGCATTGGATTGGCATACAGATTGCCCGGCTTACCCGGGATCAGCGAGAGACCTCTTATCGTTGGCAGAGGCTCGATCTCGAGTAGGCTGGCCACGATTCATTTAGTTCTCAATGAATGTTTTTGTAAAACTCCCAGGATTGTTAACATGTAGAATTGTTATTTATCCATTAGGTAGACCTGTTTGAACTAGAGGCAGTGGACCTGGGGCGGGTTCTGTACTTGACCTTGAGTCACGAGAAGGTCGGAAGAGGTCACGGCTGGTTCTGTGACAGGGCTGTCCTCAACAGGATAGGAAGTAAAACTAAAATGCTGTTTCCATGTCGCAGGTTTGTTAGTTGTTATTAGTTTCATTGTTATCGTTTACCTTGTAAGGCTGATCACTGTGATCAGTTAATTTCTTTTATAAGGTTCATGCAAGGATGAACTATATTTTTATTGATAGCAAAAAAAACTCTATATAATAAACTCCTTAGTTTTATAATTTTATCAATTTGGACCTAAAAAAATCTCTGACAGTTATTGTCGATGTTGTTCAAGGTGGCTGGACACCGGATGTGAAGATGGAGAATTGTCCAGACAACTGTTTCCTGTCGGCAAAATTTATCTCGGATCCGGTCAACCTTCAACTAATATTCCTTCAGGTATAAATTATGCCGAATGATAACTCGGCGTTTTCTAAGATTAATGAATTGAACTAATTGAGATGATTACAATTATCGAGATAATATGTTTTAGTAAATATCTAATAATTAACTCAGTGTGTATGATTTTAAAGATCATATTGTTTCACAAATTTATATAAAGAGTAATAGACCGGGCCGCGTACTCCAGTGGCGAAGCCAGCCCATAACAAGTGGGGTTGTTTAAAAAATAAACAAATAATGCAGTGGCGCCACCACTTTTTTGACAGTGGTGGGGGGGTTAAAAGAATGTTTCTCGCACCGCTCTCATAATTGACGCGTTTTTCGCCAATATTGCGTACACATTTCGTAAATCTCGAATAATATATTATGCGCATTTAACAATTATTGAGCGCAAAGCGCGTAAAATGTATATGCTTTTACAATATAATTGTATGCAATACATACAATGAGGATTTAAC
>JAQFZF010000881.1:0-15571 GCA_034695365.1 Enchytraeus norvegicus | reverse complement strand
GAAATAATGTCAAGGTACTCCTTCGTGCCCATTGCCTTTGAGACCCTGGGCCCCATCAACTCTGCCGGCACCGACTTATAGATGACATTGGCAGGAGGACCCATGCCATCACCGGCGACAACTGCGAAAAGTCTTTTTTGTGGCAGCGGCTATCCATGGCGATTCAACGCTACAGCGCTATAGGCTTCCGCGGCACTTTCAGCGACATGGCATTCCAGAGTACAAGAGATTAATTTTAGATGCTTTCTTTATCTATACTTCTTTTTAAGGTATTAAAATCAATTTTATCATATTTTTTAGCCCAGGGTCGTTTACCACCCAGGGCATTAAAAAAAATAGTTAGCGTCAGTTTCCTCACCGAAGGGTGATGTCAGGGACGAAAATAAGAGGAACAATTAGACAGCAACATCGACAGACATTACAGTAAAATAATCATCTATGATGATATCTAGCACGTTATAGTAAATATGCATTGCTAGCAAAGACAGCTAGGCAGTTATCCATTTCGCGGTCCATGCAGGGCCCTGTCCTTGGGCGCCAGGCAACCTTATCGCCTATAGATCTTACTTCCATATGCCTGATATAATGTTGAACCCGGATTTAACAAACCCCTAGACATGCGGAGATCATGTCTTTGAAGAAGGCACTCCCAAAAAGGGAGATAGGCTCCTGCTCAGTGGCGTAGCGAGGGGGGGGGGTGCGAGTGGGGCGAACCGCCCCAGGAAGCACTTGTCCTAGAGGCGGCATTTTCGGAAAAGGGAGGGTTTTAGAAAATAGTGATAAAATGATATACCTGGCGAGCGCAGTGCGCAAAAATAGGTCATCAATTCTACCAAAAAAGTGTCGCCCCAGGCGGAACTTTGCCTCGCTACGCCACTCCTGCTATTCCAGGAGCAGGAAAAATATGATATAAATTCCAATCCAAGATCCGTTGGATCAGCACCCCCCCCCCACCTCGTGCAAGTTTTGGCTTAGGGGCAGAACCACTGTCATCTTTATTACGTGGGAGATCACGTAATCAAGCCATATTGTCTAATCTCTCGTTTATGTTATTTGTATCGTATTTGAATTCTTAAGCTGGCAATAAACCATCGATGGTTTATTGTGTTTATTTATTATTGTGTTTATTATTGTGTTTATTATTGTGTTTATTATGTGTTTATTATTGTGTTTATTATTGTTTTATTATTGCGTTTATTGTGTTTATTTATTCTGTAGTGGATCCACTCCAGAGAATTAGTATAATTATATTTTCAACATATTATTTTATTCTTAAACAGGATTTAAAGGATAATCCTACTTTGTTTCTAACATTTCTACACTAATAGGCATACTGTTCTACATAGCTGACTTGAGAGTCTTTTTAAAGCGCAGTGATTTTATTTACTAACGAATAAAAATCGGAATTGTAATAACAGATAAATAATTTGCATACATCGAAATAGTTACAAAATGGAATGGATAATGGATTTGATTGATTTTTTTTCCAGTTTTCCTCATCCAATAATGATGTCAAGGACGATCCTGTATGGGTATCGAATTGAGAGGCTTCTAGCTTAGATAGCAAACAAGTTACAAGCAAGGCTATATCAATCCAATTGTGCGACAGTGATTAGTATATAACTTACATAGTCTATGGGTCTAATTCTTAAATTGTCCATATTACTACCGACGTCCCTAACGTCACGTCCCTGATATTGTCTTCAGATGATGAATCGGACGTTAAACCCTTATTGCATTGTTACTATAACTCAAACCCAAGTCGCTTTTTTAGAAATCTCAATAATAAATAAATAAATTTATAGTTTTATTTGAGTATTTGTATCTTTATAGAAACCTACTTTCACACATAGCATTGTCCCTGACATCGTCGTCAGATGATGAAACAGATGTTAAATTGGCATAGATTGGTTACCGCATAAACGCGATTTATTTATTATATCTTACTCGAAAAATATATGCTCTAAATCTGGTTCTTGAACTCGTTCTATTTCGCTGACTGGAAAACACGAACCGTTTGTTTTCCATGTCCACAGCACACCGCAACCCCCTGGAGTGTTTACATACATTGTACTTGTATGCATAGTACATACCTCTTTTTGAGCAAATTGAGTCAGGAACCAATAGGACGAGTATCGCTGCTTTATTTGATTTTATCGAGATTTGACTACCGTACCGTTCAATCGTCCCAGCAGACTGATGACTTTTTTCCATTTCATTTCCATATAACACTTGCCTCATAATCAGTCTCCTTGGATACAACGATTCTGCAATCAATGACCTCAAGAAAACACTAGAATCGTCACCGGCTGATATCACGTATTATAGGCCATCCCTGGAGCATAATCTTTAAATGAAACGATTGAGCAAGATACAATAAGCAATGGAAGAGAGAGAGAGAGAGAGAGAGAGAGAGAGAGAGAGAGAGAGAGACTGATACATTTAGAGTGAACAGTAATACATAACTATCAATATAATCAATATTGGCCAATATGACATCGTCACGACGCCCTGATATCGTTTTTAGATGATGAAGCGGACATTAAGCCCATATTATATTGTATCTCATAGTATTGTATGACGTCCCTGACATCATCTCTGACAGAGGAAATAGACGTTAAATCTTTATTATTACTATTACTATTATTACTAAGACTAAATGCAAAGGAAACAGCACGTATTAACATGACGATGAAACTCTTTAAAAAATATCTAAATGTAAATGATCAGGAAAAGCGATAGAAATAGGCTAACAGTTACTACGAGGTATTAAACTGTTAGCAACTGTTTTTAGTCGATTTATGCTACATTACAAATGTGGTTGGTGAAGTGGGTGTCTAAGTTTTGAATTGAATCTCAAAAGTTGATTGACAAACGAGCCACAAATTACGTTCAGAATATAAGATGATTTTCTTTATCGTTAAGGTAACAGAAATTTTATATGCCATTCAATCCATCAAATCTTCCAATATTTCCTGCATCATTTGATCAATACATCTTCTTACTCGGCGCGTTCTTTTAATTTGAATTCAATTTATCAGCTCTGTCAAATTAAACGTAAGCTTTAATAGGTTATCAATCTCATTTGAATGATTCAATTGATGGTATTCAATAAGTCCAGCAGGGGCGCAGCCAGAATTCAACCTGGGGGGAGTTTAAGTTTAATCTAGTCCCGGTTGAATAGCCTGATAAACACAGGCCACGGGTTCGAGTCCCAGCCGGGTCAGTCTCTGACAGTATTCTGTTTTTGTCTACAAAAACAGACAGTAAACTTTGAATTGAAGTGAATTGAATTGTGCTTATTCGATACGAATCAAGTCAGCAAAACAAGTAACAACTAACCGAGAGTGGAAAATGGGACACAAAGGCTCGAAGACACTAATATGTGCCCCGCATATATGAATCATATAAAGTATGCTGTAGGTCGATCAGTCACAGATTGGCCACAGAAGGATCTATTAACTACTATAACGTGCTTCTTATAAACGTAGCTCTATAGCTTCGATGAAAATGAAATGGCACTTGGTAAATGATAGCACATTTTTACACTTTCTAAAAAGAAATGACCAAATATGCGAAGTTATTTTACATCTTGGGGACTACTTCCACCCTGCCTGAGCCAGAAAATCAATTTTCTGAGAAGACAATATGAGGCTGATGCGTAAAGAAAGATAAGATATTGAGTCGTTTTATATCTCCTAAGTTAGAAACTCAATTCCTAGAAATTCAGCATAATCCGGCGCGGATTTAGGCGATCGGGGGAGAGGGGGGGGGGGGGGATATGGTCCACACGACAAGAAGGTGGCCATGCCCACCCCCGCTCCGCCCCCTCGATTTTAAAATTATTACAATTTGACCTTTTTTCTATTCGTATATTCTCACACATGACAGATTTCTTTCTTAGTTGCTGTTTTGCGTTTTTATTATTTTTGTGTTGGCAGTAACGGGTTTTTGGATCCTTGACCCAGCTCGACTAGTCTCGATTTAACCTGTCCCCCCTCCCCCCTAAAATGAATGTTTAAAAAGGCCTCCCCTAAAACATTTCTTGATCCGCCACTAGCTATAATCGATGCAACTTTTTATTCAAAAGGCAAAGGTGCGATTAATCATGGAGAGGACTAAAAGAGAAAAGCCAAGTAAAACAGAAAATTAAGAAAAGGCATACTTTGTCAACAGATGAATCCTGTCATCTGTGGAATACACGAATAGTAAAAAAAATTAGTACGGATATTCAACTCGGATATTCACAGCAGCCTGCGGCGGTTCTATGTCGGGCTGGGGGGGGCATGTCCCCCAAAATTTTTTAACTGGTCCCCCAAATATATTCATGGCCCCCCCAAAATTTCCAATATATGATATTGATATTGGAAAGTTAGAAATATTAGGGGGCCATGCCCCCCCCCCCCCATCAAACATTTGCGACTATAACCGATCCGACAGCAGCATATTTATATAATAGTCAAATATTTATATAATAGCTTCAGATTGCTTTACAATTATTTTACAATTTATTTCTACAATTGTTAGGCAATTAATTTTGTTATAATTCATTTGGTCACGCAATTCAAGTTTAGATATTATTTAAGCAAACACCCAATTTAGCATTATATCGATTACAAGACCAAAAATGGACATTTTATAGGGCTTCTATATACTTGGTATATTATAGTCGCTTTTGGAACAGTGAAGGGAAAGCAGTCTAGCCTGTCAAAAGCCACACACGATGTGGCAAGGCTTCCGCAAGTTTGGATGTTGAGCGACCAATTGGTTTTTGACCAATTGGTCGCTCTGTGCGAATTGGTCGAATTGACCAATTCGCACACAGATGCCATGGCCTAGATCACTCTGAGCTTCACTGCAGTATCCACGTTAGCCGGCTCTTATGACACACAAGCAGTTGTCGATGGGTCTATTCTCTAGTTTGCTGGACCCAACACAGGCAAATTATCATGCAAGCTTATAATAATTATGTGCGATACAGTACACAGTATCTGCCTATCTATCCAGTGCTCTGCCACGTGACAGGTTCAAGGCAAAAATTCATACACACAATCAACTCTCTCGCTCTTCAATGAGCACACCATCGACCAACCCAACAAATCCGTCTCATCACAAAGGCTTTTCCTTTTCCACAACTAAAATGATGCCGTTGTTCAATGAAAATATAGGTTTCTGAGGTGGTTTTCCATTTCCTTCCTCAGTATCTGCGTTTGTCGGCTGTTAAGAGACACATGCAGTTATCGGTTGGAATATTCTCAAATATCCCGGACCCTGCACGGGAATGCAGCTTCTGTAAATGGGCTCCGGGATTCATCCTTTCATTCATTTTGTTATGTCAAGATGGAACTTTCTGATCCTATTTATTTTTAACATGCCGCAAGACCTGTGGTTTCTTGTCTGTCGTTCCAGGATGAATTGGTTTGTATTTTGAATTGATAATTTTCTAAATCTGTGTGGACGATGACGAATATTAAATACAAATATATAAATATTACTACTTGTAGTACATACTTGCAATGGTGGTAAAGATCTGCAAAGTGGTCTATTTAAAAACAACCGTTGCGAATCACCATCACATTGAAAATATGTACTACATTCCGAATATAAGCCTCTGGGACTCGTCAAATCGATACATTTCTCTACAGAACTCATCACCGGTTAATGGTTCTCATTGGAATTACAGATTTAGCATTGCAATCACTCTATAGACAGCTCTGTCAACAACCTCCTCCAGTATACCCCAATTCTACCAATTTCAATTGTAATTTTTTCCAATCGTATTTTTAGCACAGTCCAGACGCGCATTTGGAATAGTGGATGAATTAACAAAGCACAATTGATGTGACTGGACAAGTGACGGATCTAGGATTTTTGTAGGGGGGGGGGGTTAAAGAATTTCTTGATATCTTTTTCATTGAGAGGGACAGGTTAAAATCGAAGTCGATCAAAGGGGGAACCAAGGTCAAAAATTGGCTTTTTATTTGGCCAAATAGTAATAAATTTCAAATCGACGTGGGCATGGTCTCAACTACGAGACCCTACATGCTTTTACTTATTATTAACTTTATTTATTTATTATTATTATTTATTCAATTATTTATTTTATTCCTACATGCACGACTTTGATAGGAAAATCAAAGTAGACCACAAACCAAAAACAGTAAAGCACAGTTTTATTAAAATTCACCAAAAGCATGACTCTATGTTTGGATATCCAAAATGTACTACTGGACTTATATACAGAGGGCAACAAAGCACATAATCGTCATATTAGTTAGCAATGCCAAAAACGTAAAACGTATAGACCTTACATAGAAAATCCAATTAATCACTAGTGCTATAAAGACATGTAGATTGTAGATCTACCTTACTGTTGATGATTTACTGAGCTTGATAAATATTTGTTTTATAAAATAAAACAGATATTGTATCAGTTATATGGCTGGCATAGAAGGTGTCGCATTTTGTTACACTCAATCAGGCCAATCTCTGATGGCGCCCATGGAGTCAAATATAATGTAACATTCCAAATCAATCAATCAATCAATGAGGATTTAACGTCAGGTTCCTCACCCGAAGGCGATATCAGGGACGTCAAATGACTAGGTACATGTTTTCAATACAAATACAAAGTCGGTAGAATTAAAATTGTCATACCAGAAATCATTCTTTACCGTCATCGAATAGAAATACAATATTTGCACAATATTCGAAGTCAATGACATCATCCCTGGATGAGGAAACGGACGTTAAACTTTTATTATTATTCTTCACATTTCTAACATAGAAGTTAATTTCACAGCAACAATATATAATTCGGATATGTGGAGGAACTCATCTGAGAAATAAGAATGCAATTTAATTGCAATATAATTTCACAGAATAAGAGAGTGCGCGAGTATAAAGCAGCTAGATCTATGCAAGACTATCTACAGACAACAACAGTACAAACACAACATAGTGGTCCAATTGGATGGTGTTGTGAAACAGCGGACCGATTTTAAAAGGACTTTTTGCTATGCGGGATGATATTATATAACTTGTATTGAAAAAATGCAGTTTAATTAAATTAATCATGACATGATATTGATATTTACTAGGCTATTATTACTCCAACTCTAAAATACTAGTCGGAATGAAATTTGCATAGGTCTGAATTCTGTGTAAGATTTAGAATTTTAATAAAAAGTTTGTTAACATTTTGACTGTTGGTCCACTTTGAAGAGCACCATCCAACTAATAAGCTCAAATGCAAGCTCTGTTTTATGCGAACTAAAACAAATCATGGCATATAAGCTGTACTATACAAATATAATCTCAGATGGTATTTGTCATACTAAACTGTTACGAGAAGGCAAATAAAAACCCAAATGCTACATTGAAGCAACAGACATATACAAGTATACATGTAGATCGTAGACCTATGTTCTGAAAATTTTACTACTCGGTAAAACTATATTACAATATCATAGCAACAACAATAACACATGAGCAAACAAAAATAAACAATAAAATAAACAATAATACTGACACAAAGGGCATTAGAGTCATTCATAGCAAGTGAAGGCATCAGAACAGTAAAAATAAGTGTTACTATATCTCTAATCATTTCTTTAATATCTGACGAATATCAGCTCTATATAAATCTATTTCAAACATGAAATTAAAGATTAGAAATAGTTTGTTCAATATCCATATTTATTGTTTATTTTCAACAGTCATTTAACTTCTAATCTCCACTTCCCGACATAATCCACGAAAACAATTACAGTGTCCAACTGTCACACAGTAATTAATTAACTTCTACAAAATAATTAAATAATTATTTGAAGTATTTTGAGTATTGATTAATAGAAAAGAACAAAATAGCAGAGAGTATTTAGCAATATTTAAATCCTTTTAAATTATATGTAGAATTAAGGCACAAATAAAACCTGAAATTCTTCATTAAAATTAACAAGAAAAAAACAAATTATCTCTTCTTAAAAGTATCTTTTTCAAACGAACGAAGTCAAATTTTAATTCTAGAAGCCCGTAATTGTAATATGCTATGCTCAGATAAAAACTTTTTAGTTGTTACATAATCATATTCACACGTTAACTGCAATTACATTATCATTAGAGCAGATGTTTAGAACTAACTTATTCCTATTTCAAGGAAAACAATCGAAAGAGGACAATCAAAGAATAAAAGCAAATATAAAAGTTTAAACCTAGCATTCCTAGCAAACAGAATTTATCAGATGATCTCCAGCATTCATCTACACGTGAGTACAATGTTAAGCAAAATTTGTAAAGCAAAACTAAATATTATGGCGCCACATAATGTATACATTGAGTATTGATTTATATTTGAAACAAAGAAATGCAGAACATGTAATTTGAAATAACTGTGATTCGTTCATTTGGTTTTATATATAGGCCTTCATGGCTTGACTAGAGAATATCAGATCTAAAGATTAAAGCTATTTTTACAACTATTACTATCTTAATAGTAGTGGCAATAATTGTTCACATATTTAACCAGTTTAACATTATAGAACGATAAAACTTGATCTAGTGAAAAGTTTACTACTAGGCATAAATTTAACAAAACAAATCGTCACGATATAATTATCATCAACTGTAACATATTTAGCCGTGTCATGACCGAAACTGGCATTCGAGACTACTTCACACATTAATCAGATCTTAACTACTCTGCGACAAATTTAATCTATAGCATTAGGGAAGACTAAAAACTCCGCTCAGATCTGGCGTTTACTGCTATTGCTTTTGATTCACTTAACACATTTCATACTCACATGGAAAACATTTCATACTCACATTTCATTTCATTTCATACACATTTCATACTAACATAGGAAATACTACAAAGCACGTTCTATCATAACTACGAAACAGCGACAGGAAATTCGAGCAAAGTCTTTGACTACAAATTCACAAGGCAACGGCAAACTAACAATTGTGAAGCAGAGCTGCGATGATGTGAAACAGTAAGGCATTCTACAGTCAACATTTATCAACTTTAATCTCATTATAGATTACTAAAACTTTAGCATCATTCATCACCCTTTGTAATAACAATGATATAAATTATGCTAAAGCCGAATTTAACGACCTAACGGCTACATCAGATATTAGGCATAACACACTACCAAAACTTAGAAATTATTCCTAATTGTTATTCAATGCTTCACTGATACTTGAGGTGGAGCACTGTGCTTCTGAACCTTGATGTTAAAAATAATCAAACTTACTAATTATGCAGTCATACTAGCCACAAAAGCTCTATATTAAAATGTTTTATTCTTAAACATGACAGGGGCGCCGGAACGTTTTTGTGGTTGGGGGGGGGAACCCGGCAAAGAGTCGGGGGCCCGGGGGGCCAATGCCCCCCCATCCGCTTCGTGTTTCATGTTTGTACATGTTTCAGGGGTTTGTTCCGGCGCCCCTGAAACATGTACAAGAAATGCTTGACTGGTTATAAAGTTGAACGTGGTGGCATTAAAGCAGCAACTTCCCGCAATGTCCTCATTAAAGTAATGCTTTGTTTAGTTACTGTAGAACCTCTTGCGGTATTTGAAGAGTCGAATTCTATCCTCAACTTTCGTGATGAACATGTACACTACGAATATTCCGAGAATCTGTAAAAAGAAAAAATTTATTATAATTGTAATATAGAACTAAGTATTTAGTAGTATACTTTAATTTGTGTGACAATCATTTAATAGTCCGTTACAAATATCCTCGGGCGAACAGGCATTCTTACATAATTCAAGCGTCAATAGATATAATATAGTACGAGAGGGGTTCAAAAAGTCTTGATCATTGCTTAATAACTTTTAAACTACCGGTCAGAAATTATTCAAATTTGCCATAAACATTAACAAGAATCAGACTGACATCCTCGGTAAATATAAATTTTTTATTCGCTAGGTGGCAGCACTTATCAATACTCAAGGTGGCCGCCCGTATTGACAACAGTATTAAGCAGAAATTTGTAATTGAATTTCTTATGAAAGGGAGTATAACTGCAAAGGAAATCAGTGAGAGATTAAACAAAGTTTATGGAAAATCCTCACTTAGTTATCCGAGTGTTATACTATGGCTGACCGACTTTAAGGGTTGCAGAAGTGACATTATACACATTAGACAAGCAACGTTCTGGTCGGCCTTCAACGGCCGTCACAGAATAAAACAAACAACAATTTGATAAACTTATTCACAGTAAAAAAACAACAATTCAGATCAGTATCAGGAGACATTAAAGAATTTGGCTCGTCTATTTATCTGAAACTTCCCGAATCCCCGATCTTCAAAACGTTATTCTGCATCACGATAATGCATGACCACACACTGCCAATGCCACCACACTGCAA
This sequence comes from Enchytraeus norvegicus, assembly GCA_034695365.1. Classification (NCBI taxonomy): domain Eukaryota; kingdom Metazoa; phylum Annelida; class Clitellata; order Enchytraeida; family Enchytraeidae; genus Enchytraeus; species Enchytraeus norvegicus. The sequence continues at coordinate 5,189 of JAQFZF010000881.1, read as the reverse complement.
TTGCTGCTCAGGGGTGGACTGCACTGCCCCATCCAGCATACAGACCCGATCTTGAACCGTCAGTTTGTCAAATTTTTGACCCACTGAAGGCCAGAGCTCTGAGAGGTCAGAGGTTTGAAGACGATGACGCTGTCAAGTCTGCAGCGAAGGCGTGGATCAGACAATGCGAAAGCTTGAGTTCTTCGTAAATGGATTTATAAAATGGCAAAACCGATTGGAGAAGGGTGTTGCGTGCAGTGGTGACTATACAGAAAAATAAATATGCTATAATTGTAAGATTTTGCATATTCATCAGAAACATGTTGTATAATGCTGCAGGAAATTTTGAATAATTTCTGATGAGTAGTTATAAAATTATTAAGCAATGATCAAGAGTTTTTGAATGCCCCTCGCATATGTGACAACTACAATAAAAGCACATTAGCTGCGGTGCAAAATTGATATGTGTGGGCAAAATACATGTATTAAATATTGTATTAACATATATTCATGTATTAATAATTGTATTAATATAAATCCATGTATTAACTATTGTATTAACATAAATACATGTATTACGTATTGTAATAACTTACATGTAGGATAGCCATGGCCAGTGCAGTAGCTCCTATAGCATCCAGGTTTCTCTCTACCCAGGCTTGAAATGCTTGTTTACATCCGACCTTCTTCAAATTTGCCTAAACATGAGAATAAAACATGCACCGTAACTCGAATCTCCGATTACACCATAGTTCTCTGCAAACATGTGCGCATGCCATGTGCGAGGCGGCCACATCGAGTAGGGCCTTTGCCGTTTCGGTTACTCAACCCTCCATTTTTCATTTAGCGCTACAGCGGCATTACGACCCCAACATCATCCCTGGATGAGGAAACTGAGGTTAAGCCTTTACTACTATTGTTATTAGAATTATGCTTTAGCAGCGCTTGTAAATACACATTGATTGACCGATTGATTGATGCGAAAGCATGACAAAATACCTTCCAAAGCTATGAAAATGACATCAAAGGGTAAATAAATAACAGCTGTGACTAGGAACCTACATGTATGGCGCACTGCTTTCGTTACAAATTTTCTAATTATTAGGTCTTGAAAGTAAATTAGACATTCTATATTATAATGTTTCAAGATTTCAGTAAACAAAATTTTACATCTGTTGATAGCGTATATTTTATTACCTGATTGCCTTGTCTCAGGCGTGCTCCGCATGTCTAAAAATATACACAATATTAACAGTGCTTATATTATATTAACATAATATAAGTTAATACATCAGTATAGTGTTGCTACGCAATACGATTATAGATGTCAGGCATTTTTTATACATTAAATGTTATCAAATTTGTCGATTAATTCAATAATATGTACGTGTCAAAACTCCACAAATTAAATATGTGTAATTGTGTATAGATATTCAAAACTAATCACAATTAAATGCATCTATTTCTTTCAGAAAATGCAGAAAATATAAAAATAATTGATACAAGAACATTACTTGGTTTCATCGACATAGCAGGAATCAGGTACTCCACACCGATATACAGCCGGTGGGTTAGAGCACAGGTAGTTATGATTCATTGATTGATGGACTGATTGATTGATTGATTGTATGACATACCCTGGTCTCATCTACACAGAAGCTATCAGGTACTCCACACTGATATACAGCCTGTGGGTTGGAGCACAGGTAGTTAGGATTGATTGATTGATTGATTGTGTGACATACCCTGGTCTCATCTACACAGCAGCTATCAGGTACTCCATACTGATATACAGCCTGTGGGTTAGAGCACAGGTAGTTAGGATTAATTGATTGATTGATTGATTTGATTGATTGATTGTATGACATACCCTGGTCTCATCTACACAGCAGCTATCAGGTACTCCACACTGATATATAGCCTGTGGGTTAGAGCACAGGTAGTTAGGATTCTTATTCCAGTCATCATGCTTCTCCACCCCGCAACACTTCCACTATAATACACCAAAGCAATCAATCGATTTGGGTTTAACGTCAGTTTCATCATCTGAAGACGATATCAAGCAATTTAATGAGATAAATATATATTGATTATGAGACCTTCTACTTTTAACATTAATGGTTTTGAGTCTGCATAAAATACCACAAGCACTGCACAACATTCCGTTAAATATAAATATCGTTAAGACCATTCTGCGACAAAATATCCGACCTGACAGCCTTTAACGCTTTCATGTTTGAGCTTATCATGAGACTACATAAACTAAACCTGAGGAGGTCAAACTATGACTCTCGAGGCACATGCGGCCCTAGTTCAGACACCAAGGTACGTACCCAAAAAACCCGTTTTCTTTTGGGCGGATCCGCTTAAAAAACCTGCTTTAAAAAACCCGCTTAAACGCAAATATATTTTCCAGTTTTCGTTAAAACTTTGAACTTTCAGTTTAAAAAATTGTAAGATTAATAATAATAAATATTAATATTAATAAGATTAATATTAATAAGATTAATATTAATAAGATTAAGATTAATTAGTCTAACCTGTACATTTAGCAGCAACCAGGAACAATGCTAGATAGAGACTAGCATGTATGATATCATATAGCTTGAGTTTTAAAAAAGCTCGTGAAAAAACCCAATAAAATCCAGTACCCCAAGAAACCCAATAAATACCCAAAAAAACTTGCGCTTTTTTTTAAAATAGCCCGGGTTTTCTTAAACCCTGCATTAGGCTCGCGGAATCATACTGTGCGGCTCGCAAAAACATATTGATCATGTTTTTCGTATAAAAATTCACATAATAATATTGTGTTAAATCAATAATTAATTGATATCTAATTTCCACTGCAAATAGGCCTTAGCGTAATTGTATAATGAAGCTCTGTTACTCATTTGAGTTCAATTTTTGCTATATAATGAATTTTGTACATGAATTTGTTCATAATATCTCGTCTGTAATATTGCGCCTATATGATCAAGTTGCAAATTAATGGACTACTACTACACTATCCCGGTTGGATGGCCGAGTCGATAACAAGATTGCCTGATAAGCAGGAGGTAATAGGTTCGATTCCCAGCCGGGTCCGTCTCTGACAGTATCCCTGGGTACAGAAACAGACGTTAAACTTAGCTTTTACAAAACTATATGATAGCACTCACATGACGCTGAGCAGTGTCAACAGCTTTGGCGATATCCTCCCTCTGGTGGTAGTGAGCGATCGTAAACTCTATCTTGTTTCCAAAGTTCTGAATTGTCTGCAAATATAATCAAGAAGTATACAATAGCCTAAAGGATAAAGGAAAATTTAACTTCAGTTTTTAAGTCCGAGATTTGACCATCTCGATGATCGACTCCGGGCGGAATCAAACCCAGTCCTTCCCATCAAAATACCTACATGCCTAACAACTGAGCCATGAAGAATTAACAAAATAACTTTAAGCTCTAATCAAATGGTAAATTCTGTCAAAATGATATCACTTCCTATCTCTAGTGCCACTGCCAAATGACAGTTCAAAGGTACACAAGCCTTCTCGAAGTCTACTAATGAGCACTGAGCACTCTATTGACCAACCAATTGGTTCGATCATAAAGGCAAACCTTTACCACACCAAAAAGTATCATTGGCTTGGGATAACAGGGCTTGAGAGGTGGATGCGGGATAATAATTTAGGAACTTAAAAAAAGGCAGCTTACATTGTGGAGATATAAAATACCATTTTCAAGAAATAGAAGTTGCTATAAACTCACAGATTAAACCATTGTCAAATTTGTATCCGAGACTTGGCTGTTGACACTAGGAAATAACTAAATTAGCAGTGTTAGTAATATTTAGAAGTTAACAATACAATACAGTGAGGATTTAACGTCCGATTCCTCACCCGAAGGCGATGTCAGAGACATCTTATCTAGTTACAGGCAGCATGACTGCGTAATTAATTCTACTTCACTAATAATTTTTAGAAATAAAAATAATATAATTAACAATTCTGGTGTTGGTTCCAGGAAACTTTCACATGTTAGTTCTGGGAAGCTTGAGAATTTCGACCAACCGAAAACTGCATGTGTCGTAAGAGGCGACTAATGCACATGCCACAGTGAAGGACAGATTGGTCTGCGCCATGGCCTCTGTGTACGTGACTGGTGACCCCCTTGGTCACTTAAATTACAGATTTGAAAGAGGTCCTGCCACATCAGTTGTGACATATGGCAGGTCAGGCTACTCTACCCTTCACTGTTTAAAAGCGCTATCAGGCGCTTCTGAGACATAGTTAATAGTGCATTTAGAGACAAACCTCCTCACGATAGACATAGGCTAGAATGCCAATCACTACTTGTAGAATAAACACCAGTATCACTACTCCCAGAAACTGCACATAACATTACATTCATACATTCTTGTGAATTTTTGGTTTGTACAACTACACCGTGTAACAAAAAAACCGAGAACCCTATCTGTTTTTTATTTTTCTACCAAAGTAATAGTGTGTTTCTATGTAGCTATTTGTGTTGCATCAACATGACCTTATTTGTGATATGTATTGAAAATTTCAAGAGAATTGGACACGTACTCACTGAGATATTTCATTTGGCGCGTGGCTCCATGTGAGATCTTGATTCCCAATATGGACAGAGCAGGGGTAATAGTTTAGCGACATCGGTATTATAATAGTGTTCACCTCAGAAGCAAGTGACCCAGGATCGAATCCCAGGTCAGTCGACAGTAAAAGAAGAAAACAGGCTGTCAGGATGATTATTCGAATTTCTAACATAACGTTTCTAAGGCAGGAAGCATCAGATGCTTGTTTTAGGCCAATCTACGTTAACTGTCATTGTGCGCAAACTGGAGGGCAAAGATGATCAGGAATGAAGAGGAGTAAAAAAATCTGCCACTAAGTATGTATCAAACATGTGTGATTGTCACGTCAGAGCAATATACGAAAAAAAAGAAAATGTTAAAAGCTGATAATTATGTACAGTAGAGTAGACATACTTTTACAGTAGGTTACACTATGCTATTCTTCTATACTGGGAATCAAGACCTTACTAGAGGTCACGCCCAAAATGAAATATCTCAGTGATTATACGTCCAGTTCTCTTGAAATTTTCAATATATATTAAAAATAGGCTCCGGTTGAAGCTTGCCAGATATCTAAGGAAACACGTTATTACTTCGGTAGAAAATCAAAAACATATAGGGTTCTCGGTTTTTT
>JAQFZF010000880.1:0-15576 GCA_034695365.1 Enchytraeus norvegicus | reverse complement strand
TGCCGTTTGCTCCCAGTATAGATTTCTAATCAGACGTATGTCTTTTCCATCGAGATCTAGATCTTGCAGGATATCCAAGAGATCTTCATGTCGCACTTTGTCATATGCTTTAGTGTAGTCTATAAAGCATACATAAACTTCTTTTTGCATTTCAATGGCTGTTTCGGATAACATTCTTAACATGAGTATTGCATTTCTGGTTCCTGTGTCCTCCATAGAACCACACTAAGCGTGTTGCAAGGCGTCGAAAGTACTAATATGTACATTTATGTATATATAAATACTTCCATGTTACAGAGTAATTACGGTATTTAAATTCTGATAAAGCAGAATAAGTGTGACGTTAAATTTATACACTTACGGGCTGATAAACTTTTTGATAAAACTCTGAATTCTTTCGCTATGATTCAGACTGTACTAAGCTAGATTATATTGTAGAGCACTTTAAATTGTTATCTTAATAATGCTTTATAATGTCCATTGAGCATCAACCTCTTTCATTTAGGGCCTACTCCGCAACTTATCTTGAGAATTTACGACTCCGTTTTCTTAGCATATTGCCTACAAAAGCTTTTAAATGCAGATAATTTAGCTTCAATTTCGCGACCCGAAGGCTGCATCAGTAACGGGAAAGCCCTGTGCTTCAAACCTAACACCTATGATACCAGAATGCTAACCAATGTACCAGAGCGCTAACCAAATATGCGACTGATTCAGACATAAGATTACATTTTTCATTATAACCGATTGATTCACTATTTACATATTAAAACAGCTTAAAAGTTTTACAAAAGACAAAAGCTAATTTTAATGTTTCCGAATTCAAGAATACTGTCAGAGACGGACCCGGCTGGGACTCTAACCCATGACATTCTGCTTATCGAGCAAGCGTGTTACGACTACGATACCCGACCCGGACTAAGAAATGAGTCATAAGCTAAATTTTACGATCTCTAATCAACAATATGTATTTTATGTACAGTCCACTCTAAGCTGACCAGATGTCAGCTATAAACTTTACTGACAGACAAAGTGATTGAAGACTGCAAAAGCTGGAGTTTAAGTACAATACTTAGGCCTTGTTTACAATCTAAATTTAATCTTAAATTACTGGATTTAACATCCGTGTCAATGTTAAATGTAAACTTTTTATAACATTCAATAACTCAACAATACGAGATTACGTCACAGTTAACATTGACGTTGATGTTGTTTCGAGAATTTAAGATTTAAAGTAGATTGTAAGCCGGGCTTTTGTTTATTTTGCCTAATATTTGTTATTATATAGCTATATTTTCAGTATTCTTACAATTACGATTACTAAGTACCGTAATAAATCATTCGATGTTAGTAACGTGTAACGAATTATCTAGTACATTAACCGACATCGCACAAAACTAACGTCAATAAAATGCACTGAAACTAAATAAGTAGGCCTACATACCCTAAATCAGAGACGTTCTCCGTCTTTTGCTGCTCTAAAAATAACATAAAAATAAAGTTTGAATACATGAAAGCGAGCTTATATGTACATAATATATGTATATGAGAATATATGAAATTATACTCCTACTCGGCGGTCTGTAATGGACTGCAGGGCGCTTTGTGGAGTAATAAGCTGTAATAAGCTTAGACCAATCTTTGTGACAGTAGTGCTCGATTGTGTTGAACTGTCTTAAAGAGAAATCCTCCGGGCTTCTGAACCTGAACGTTAAACACACTCAAACCTACCATGACATCGAGCAACATCTCAGATAATAAAGGCATTTGTCACGGATGTGTAATGGATTTGGTATGGGCCCACGCTATATACAGTGCAATACAATACAGTACAAAAGGAAATTTTAAAGCGCCTCTATATAGGCTACTAGACTTTGTATCTCAGATACGTTTTTTGAAACATGTGAAGGTAAAAGTAGTTGCCATAGGTCACGCAGTATGTGACAGCACCTCCGCAAGTCTGGAAGATGAGTGATCAATTGGTCTAGTAAACAGAAGCCAGGGCCCACACTACTCTGGGCTTCACTGTAGCATCTGCTTTAGTCATATCCAATACCAAACCCCGAACAAACACCATACAAAATCACGGATACATCCACGATAAGGGCAGCACGGAGTGTCTCTCTCTCTCTCTCTCGCTCTCTCTCTCTCTCTCTCAGTGTACTGCCTAATGGCAGGTCCATGGCATATAACGTTTCTAAAGAAACTAACAAAATTTTAGACAAAGCTATAGACTAAGAGTGACCAAAGTAGTGCGATTAAACATAAACACATGTATTACCGTTTTGTATCAAATGAAAGTATCCATTTTTTATTTACCCCTGGTACTCTTGTTCGAAATTAACCCAATATTTCGAAATTACTTAGATTATAATATCCTGTGTCAGTCTGGTTTTTGCAATTCTGTTATACTTTACTAGCAAATTTATGTTATAGTATTCCTCCAATTCAAGGTTACGAAATGACTAAACTCCAGTTACGAAACTAGCTCTATACTCGCAGGCTGACTGGTCAGTCATTTATGCAGGCTCGACGATAAGACTAGTTAAATACAGGGTCTACCGAATAGACTAGAACAGCAGTTACCGACAACAGCTAACCTGTTTTATAGATACTTGTTGAATATAATATCTCCTGTCGAATAATAATTATTTAATTAGAGATTCAGACATTCAGTTAGGTCATTTAGTCATTTCAGTTTTGTTTTGTAAAATAAAATATCATTTATTATTATTATAGGACAGGATATTAAATTTTCGATGGAACTCTATGATGGGGTTGAATTTAAGACAATCATTGAGTGTTAACATTCTTGAGCATTTTGAACATTTTGAGCAAAAAAGATGATGTTTAAAATAAAAACTTAGCAAATGAAATGATAAAAGTATAAGCATATAAAAGCTGATGCTAAAAAAGTATAGCTAATAAACTGAATAAAGTGTGTAAGATCACATATACTAAATATGTGATATTGTAATGTACTGTGTTTATGACTGAAGATATTGAAAATAATTTATGAATTATAGTTAAAATTTTGCAAATATTTGGTAGAATAATAATTTTGATGTAGACGTATTATAGGTAGGTAGGTTTGAGAGTGTTTAACGTCAAGGTTCAGAAGCCTGAAGGGATTATCTTATATCGAAGGGCTCAACATAATCGAGCACTACCGTCACAAAGATTTGTTTAAAGCTTATTACAGCTCCACTCCGCAAAGTGCCCTGCAGTCCATTACAGTTCGCCTGCCGAGTATTAGGCCTATTAGAATTTAGAACTGATAATGTAATGTATTCAATTAGTACAGTTAATTGAATAAAAAAGTGTCAAATTTATTAAATAGCTGGTTAAACAAGAATAATGATGCTTTTGAGTCCTGACCCACTAAAATGTTATGTGATGTAATTTTAAGAATTTATCATTAAAGCCAACTAACTTGATTTATAAAGACACTTTACTGGTCCGCTCATGCACTAAGTAAGCCACGTATATATCAGCGGACGCGCTTAGTGTGATTTCAGCGAAACAAAATAAACGATATTTTTCATTGTACACTAGTAACTGTTGGTAAACCAATGATACCATTGAATTCCATTTCCATCAAAATGCATTTCCACTTTTCCGTGGCTTGGTATGAAAATGAAACAATACCGCAGTTACAGATTTTATTAGATTGGTGGTGGTGGCGGTGCTCTAATGTTAGCATAGGGACTTTTGAAATAAGGGGACGCGAGTTCATTGTTAAATTCGAAGACGAGTAGGTATCAGCTTTCTGCAAGCTGCTTCACTGTCCACTGCTATGAGCAGCAATCTGTGTACAAGTGCCAATGCTGGGGGTTTTGCAGCATCGGTAGCACGTTCGCCTCAGAAGCAAGCGATTTAGGATCGAATCACAGGTCAATCATCGAAAGAATAATCCAAGGGTGTCTGGAGGTTTAGTATTTATTCTGGAGTATGTCTCGCTGGCTTAGTGGTGGCGTCGTGGACTTTCAAACATGACGTCCAGGGTTCAACTCCCGGTAGAGCCGATCAGAGAATAAAATCTCGGACGTACAAGTGGGATCATTGATCGCTGTCTTGAGCGCGAAATTGGTCTTAAACAAGCATCTGATGCTTCCTGACCCATATCCCCGTCATTATTATCTTATTATTTTTATCGTGTACCCGCGCTGATAACATTGCCTAGCTATCAAAAACAAAGGCACGATTAAGCATAATAGTGGCGAAAAATAATAAGAATAAAGTTTTAAAAACCTGCAACTAAGAAGAAAACTAGCATAATTATGCGTTCTGTCATGTGTGAAAATATACGAATGTAGAAAAAAAGGCACGCTCTGTACGCCTGCACCCAACCCCTTCATGCTCACCACCTGACGAGAACATTACATTTTAGACTACCTTATATTAATGATGGGCATCTCTTTAAAGTTTAACGTCCGTTTTCTCGCCTGATAACGATATCTGGAACGACCCACATCCCACGAGACAGAATGCGCGAAGCAAACGACATTCTTATCCAATACAGATTTAAACGAATTTCACAATTTCTGCTTTGTTATTATTTGCATAATCTCCAAATTAGTACTACACAAATTAATACCCACATTTCCTTTTCTATTGAATAATTTAATCAAAATCAAAATGTCAAGAGACAGATCCGATCGTCAAACTGGAATAATAAATATTATATTAAAATATTCAGTCAGAAAGTTCGTTGGATTTCAAACTTAGAAGTTAAGACAGGATGTTATATAATATACAGACTAGCCGGATATTCGCTGCCTTGCAAGCGATATGCATGACCCTTTAACCCTATTTGTATGAATTTAACATATTGACCATTGTCCCACAATAAGACTGGAATATATTACAACAACGCAATCGATAGCTATTATAGGCTAGCACTTTTCTTCAAGAGTCATTTTATTTTGTCCGAGTACCACCGAGTCAATACTAACCATTAGTGCGAACCTGATCCAGTTTCCAAGCGCTTTCAGCACACAAGTAAAAATTGACTTTAATCTAGCGGCAAGGTCGCCAGCCTCAAGCCTGTATTGTATTACATGCTTGTATTATTCTTAGATATCTTTAGAGATAAATACACATACTTACAAAATGTCATAACAATATAAAGATATCTGCCTACACAGATACATTCTAAATCTATTAACACAGCCAGCTCAGGATCTAATAACTATTTCCTTACCTAAGAATATTGATGTCCAGTATCATCACAAACACAGTAAAATAACATAAAAAGTACTAAGTACTAGTAGATTGAAACAATCGGCACTGGGGGTCATAATTGACAATAAACTTAAATTTAAAGATCACATAAACTGTGTAATAGCAAACTGCTCTCAAACATTCTTCGCACTGCGCACTCTTAGGCACCGTGGTCTTTCACCAGATGTACTAAAAAGTATATTTAAATCAACCATCATCCCGATATTGCTGTATGCTGCACCTTCTTTTTGGGGATTTCTAACAGTATCTGCCATAAATCAGCTGCAATCCATGTTAAACAGGGCTGCTAAGTTTTACTACTGCAATAAAACTGACCCTGATATAACAGATTTGGTGATCACAATGGAAACGAACCTCTTTCACAAAATCAATTAAACTCGGACCATATTTTATACTACCTCCTCCCTGATAAAAAGCATAATCAGTACTATCTCCTCAAACCTGCACAATTTAAGTTACCTTGCAAGGATGATAGAAAGTTTATTAATCACATGCTGTTCAGGAGCATTAGGTTTTAATTCCTTCATTTTCCTCTGTACCGTAACCCAATGACTCTAAATAATGTTCTGTAGGGTTATTTAATAATAATATGCACAATAATAGACAATAATCTATCATTTGAATAAGGACTAATAAGTATATTTAATCAACTTGTTGTTTAATATACAGGGTGCGGATTAAAAAAGTGGACCCCTAATTGTTTTTTTAATTGTGTCGAGACTAATCAGTCTATGTCCATTTCTACATGATATACTAGCAGGCCACTTTCACATCATCTCCGAGAAGTTCATCAAATATTCGATCAACAGATGGCAAAGTTATCTTCGTTTTTGTGACCGTACCAATCAAATATAAATTAACACCGTGTCTTTTATAAGTGAAAAGATTTTTATATTTGCCACTAAGTTGTAAATAGTACACAGATCCCAGTAAAATTTTGCAGAACTGGGGTGCAACCAATGCTACCACACTCTGATAAATGTCATTCAGATATCTTTACAAGCAAAAAAGTTATTCACGTTGGAACATGACAGGGGTCTGAGAACAATTTACTAGTATTGAATTATATGACGTCATCCGTACTTAGTTAACTAAATTGTAATTAATTATCTGATTCCTGTGAAATTTTCCAGCAATAGATAACAACAAATTCTATCTCTTGTCACCAAATTTCATTTGCATATCTTAAAAAACAAAAAAGTTATTGATATTTTAGTATGACTGGGTTGACAAGCATTGAAAGCAGCATGCTTTATTTAACATTGTGTGACGTTATGAAACAGCAAAAATTTCTCTAACCCGCTATACTGATATATCAATAACTTTTTTGTTTTTAGAGATATCCATATGAAATATGGTGACAAGAGATAGAATTGGTTGTTCTCTATTGCTGGAAAATTTAATGGGCATCAGCTGAATAATTCCAATTCCATAATTAAAATACATGGTGTTTATTTATATTTGATGGGTACAGTCAAAAAAACGCCGATAACTTGGCCATCTGTTAATCCAATTGAATGATATTTTCAGAAAAGATGTGAAAATACTAATATATCCTGCAAAATGGTGCACATAGATTTAATGGTCTTGACAAAATTAAAAAGACAATTAGGGGTCCACTTTTTAATCCGCACCCTGTACAATACAATGAGAATTCTATGTCCGGTTCCTCGCCCGAAGGCGAGTCAGGGACGTAAAATAATGTCTAAGTAAATCCAACTATGAACCGTTTACATTTGTAGTTTAATGTTTGTACTATTTGATATTATAGCTGTTCCTAAATTTGTATATCATATTGCGGTTGTCAGTATGAGTAATAAACGTATATTCTATTCTATTCGATGAGGCGTGGTGTTCAGATCGAATAGACTTGCGGGTGACACAAATGCTCAATACTTATGTTAGCAGATCTTTAAGCAGACCAGCATTTGATGAACTAATAAACTTAGTTCAAATTTATCAAACATAGTTCTAACTTTAATTTTGTTTAATTTTAAACAAGTAAACATTCACAAACATAATTCTCTCTCTCTCTCCCTCTCTCTCTCGAACTATGTTTTAAATGTTTACTTGTTTAAAATTAAACAAATTAGCCAGCAATAAGGCAGACACACAAGCAAACTAAAGCAGAAACATACACATATGCAATCAAGCGCAATAAATAAAAAAATCGACCATCAGTGGGGATAAAGTACCTCAAATTTTGTATCTTATCTAGCTGACCATGGATACACCATAATATATATGTATATATACAGGTCTACACACAATTTAAAATAGTAAAAGCAATCAAAGTAAAAATAGTAATACAGTTGGTTATCTCGTTAAATAAATTTAACTAGATAACCTAGACTAGATATTTAAAAATATCTAACTAGATATTTAAAAAATATATCAATAACTAGGCAACTACCTACTTCTTGATATATTTTTAGCTAGTTATATTTTATTTCAAAATATAGTCAAAATAGTAAATAGTGAAAGGCCGAGGACTCAGCCTGGAATCATACTGAAATTATCTTTAACAAATGATGCAGCTCAATATAAAGTCAGCTGAATAGCGACCCAATGGCTACATCAGTGACGGGTGAGCCCTGACATTCTAACCATGAACTTATGAATTATGAAACCCGATTCAGATGCCATACACCATTGGCCTAATCAATGGTGCTAACAATTAAATCATAAATTATTGTATTAATGATTTTACAGTACTTACCAGTTCAATACCATTATTTTGCATAAAATAAAATAATTATTTCTATTATTATATTATTATTTACATGCTGTACCTTCAGGTAACGGTTGTGATCGAAGAGTCTGTACTTCTGTAGGTTCACTATTTTGGGAGCCACCATCATGCCTCTCATAAGCTTCTACCATACGTATCAAATCAATACGCTGCGAAAGTAGTCGCTTCAATTCTCCCAAGTTCCTTTCATCAAGTTTTCCTAATTCCCTCAATCTTCCCCATAGCTGAAGAGGACTTGAGATCTCCTCAAGATTTTTTTTGGAAATATACACTGAGCATAAAAACTTCATTGCTTCCAATTCATCAGGCCCAATGCCCTCACTAATTCTCACTAGCATCTGGAGAAATTCCATCCTAAAATATCACAAATATATAGATGTTACAGTCAGCCAAAATTTTTGTTTAATTAAATGTTTGTCCATGACATCACCTTCAGGTGAAGAAATGGACATTACAACCTCATTGAATTTCTGTGTTGGATCCGGGAAATTTAAGAAAAGACCAACTGAAAACTGCACATGTTTCATAAAAGCCGACTAATGCAGATATTTTCATACTGAGGAAAGCAACGGGGAACCACCTCAGAAGTCAGAATATTTATTCCCCAGAAAAAAGGTTACATTTTAAGTGTGGTAAAGGCACAGCCTTTTTGATGGGATCAACTTAATGATCAATGGAGTGCTCATTAGTGAGCGGGAAAGCCAACTGTGTTTCAGAATATGTACCTTGGACCTGCCATTTGGCAGAGCGCTACAGAGAGCGAGAGTCTTACTGAACCTGTTCATGTGCTATATTAATTAATAAAATATATTAATTAATAAAACAGGAAGTAAAATTTGGGAATTAAGTTATGGTACAGTACCCAATATGTAGGCCAATATATTTTAGAGTCAGTGTCCTATAAAACATAAAATACGTACCATAAACCACACTCCAGTTATCTATCTATCTATCCAGTGCTCTGCCACGTGGCAGGTCCAAGGAAAAATTCTAACACACAATCAACTATCTCGCTCTTTAATGAGCACACCATCGACCAGCCCAATAAGACCGTCACATGGCTATGCTATGAGACGACTATGGTGTTTGGACGGCTATAGTGGTATTGAATAATGGCATCATTTTAGGTGTGGAAAAGGCTATGCCTTTTCTACGCCTAAAATAATGCCTTTGTTCAAGAAAAATATAGGTTTCTGAGGTGGTTTTCCATTGCCTTCCTCAGTATCTGTGTCAGTCGGCTTTTACGAAAGTCGTGCAGTTAGGCCTATCAGTTGGACTATTTTCAAATAACCTGGACCCAACACGGGAAACTCGCGTTATATATACACAAAAATATGCACAAAATAGTGAAAACCCTAGGTTAGGTTAAAATAACAGCTTAGTTTCGATTTCACTTTTTTTATTAATGTTGTCTATCTTAAAGTTGAAAATAATATGACAATTTACACTAAGATTTAAATTTACACACAAATATGATTTTGAATAACCAGATATCTTGGTCAGATAAAATGGAAGTTAAACCGGCAAATGGCAGTTAAAATAATCGGACAATTTTCAGTTTCGATATCAACATATTATAGGCAATATCTCTCTTCTTGAAGTACTTACTCAACCAACCTGGCAACCTCTTCCTGTAGCTTTAATCAAATGGCGGCAGAGTTTCATTAACAACGTTACACACTTAATAGTACGTTGGACATTTATAATATATATGTACTACAGATTTTAAAACACTTTTATTTGACTATTTCTATTTTATTGCTTTGTTATTGTTTACATTGACTTTGTAAACATCAAGAGTCGCAACAACTAAGTAGTCGCAACAAGAGTAAGTCATCAGTGACGAACTCTTTTTTTGTCATGAATATTTTGTTAAACTTTTCTTTATACCTTGAAACAGGCCTAATTATAATAGTATTGGACCTATGTTTCGCAGCATTGACCAATTTATGTAAAACCTTGCATATGCCATGCATAGGCCTTGCATGGTCAATATAAGAAATGACAAGAAATCGCTTTTATTTTACACTGTCAAAAATAAAAAATTATTCTAAGGTTGGAGGATTGAAGGATTCATTGAAATGCAATACTTTGTTTAAAATAATTATATTCAACAAAATCGTAGAAATACGTTGTCAAACTTGTCTTCAGACCAAACTTGGACCAAACTGCGATGATTCATATTCAAGAATTACCTACTTTGAGTAGGATATGTGATTCTCCAGCCACGAGTTTATGCAAAAGCATAGGATTTGTATCTCTTCAAAAAATCATCAGAATAGTTTCTCAACCCAATGTTTCTCAACTCAAATTAGTTAATATTTCTATGCAGTTTTACAGTAATTGTAGAATCTATGAAAACGGTATCATAATTCCTGCAATTAAGCATACCATTATAGTTTTATACTTTTTAATTTAAATAGTATTCGCTTACCGGGATTCATTATTTTAAACTATGCACAAATTTGATTACATTGCGTTATAAGCTAGAATGATTGACCTGATTTTCCTTTAACTCCATTTAAATAAGACTTAAACTAAATTAAAAAATTCATATATTTAGCATACTTCCAGATATTATCATAGATGATGGTTGCATTTCATTTTTGGTTTCAATGTTGCAGTAAAGCTGGTAAAAATTGAAACAGTGTGCGGTATGTGATGGTGAAATAATATTGCGGCAGTGCAAGGTTAGACGCTAACATTTTTCGAATATATTTTCGCTAAATTGTTCAAATATTTCGAATTCTAGGAGTTAGGGGGCGAATTCACCCTGACCCACGACCGCCCCCCAATATTGTACTGTTTGTACTGCTTGTACTGCTGTCCTGTGTAATTCTGTACTTGGAATTATAAATTATTGTAATGCTATAAAATACCATTTGGATATCATAGCACCCGAATCCAGGGTTCATTGGGATCTATCTATCTGGATTATTGGATATATTCATCAGACTACAAGAATTTTATAGCATTCGCGGATTTAGACAAATATCAACGGAATATTTTGTTCCCTGGATTTATCTCATCTCTGTAGAAGTAAGAATTAGCAAATATATTGACTCCATTTAGAAGTTAATCCAGCATCAAATCGTACTATGTACATACCTTTATTTGGAATATTTGATTTTTAGACGTCTATTCTGCACCTAACAATTTCCCACCCGTTTTAAGAAAACAGGTAACATTATCTGAATCTATTTAACAAAGTTATAAAATAATAAAATGACTTCAGAAGTGTCTAATCGATGGGGTAAGGGCGGTCCAGATACGTTCAATGACAAACCAATGTCTGCACCCCGCTCTGAAACCAACGCCAGCTTGCTAAGAGCTGCGAGAGGTGGAAATGTCGAGAAAGTTCTGGAATTATTGGATAGCGGAGCTGCTAGTATCGAAGCATGTAATCCAAATGGACTTAATGCTCTTCATCTGGCTGCTAAGGAAGGTCATGTGCATATCGTTTCTGCACTACTAGCTCGCCAGTCGGCGGTAGATGCTGCGTCAAAGAAAGGGAATACAGCGCTTCATATTGCATCATTGGCGGGCCATGAAGAAATAATAAGATTACTCGTACAAGCTGGAGCTAGGGTTAATGTTCAGTCACACAGTGGATTTACGCCGCTTTACATGGCCGCACAAGAAAATCATGCCGAGGTTGTGAAGTATTTATTGGATCATGGCGCTAATCAAAGTTTAGGAACGGAGGATGGATTTACAGCGTTGTCTGTTGCGCTGCAACAAGGTCACAACAAAGTTGTTGCCATTCTGATGGAAAATGATTCCAAAAACAAGGTACGATATGAATAATTTTTATTCATTTGTTGTATAAAATATTTATTCAATATTTATTTTATTTTAATAAATCACATGATACATATAGGTTTCCTTCTGTTTCCTCATCCTAAGATAATATTAGAGATATGGCAGGAGCCAGTGGCACGATCGGTTAAGTTTCCGACTGTGAATCAGTATGTGCGGGTTCGAATCCGAGGCTAGCCCGTCACTGATATCCCTTTCGAGACATGAAACTGACGTCAAATTCGGCTTTAGCCTTTTTTGATCTATGCTCAAGCTGGAAACTGACTCGACAGCCTCTTGCTTGGGACAGACTTGTACTCGTATTAAGTTCAGTAAGTACGGTACTATAATCAAGCTAAATATATTGAATGGATGTGCTTATTCTGGATGTTGGTCTACTCTTGGTGTAGATAATAATAATAATAATTTATTAAATTTAACGTATGCCATATGTATTGATCTTGTCTGATGGCGAGTTAGCCAGGATTTGTTTCCAAATTCGGTTAGCTAGTTGCAATTGCAAGAGCGCGTCTTGGTAAAGGTACACTGACTGCTGCTGTTATAGCAATGGAATGCAAAGTAGGTTTCTTACAAAGTTCTTGCAACTCAACGGCTCTCCAAGACTGGGCATTGAAGCTCCGACCTCATAATTCAGAGGCGGCAATGCTGCCATTAGACCATGGTGCCTCTCCGTGCAATAATTCAGCATGATGGGAGTACTCATATTTTTTAATCTAGAGCTTAGAACTTCCTTTTTTAGAGAAGAATGCCTTGACCTAATGCCTTGACCTAATGCCTTGACCTAATGCCTTGACCTAATGCCTTGACCTAATGCCTTGACCTAATTAATAAGTTATTAACAATAATATCTTAGACCAACACAGATCTATCATATTCTTAAATGCTAAAGTTACACTTGATCTTCTTACAATCAAGCATTTTATTTAATTTCACAAGCCCCTTGATAAAAGAATCATTCCTATATGTACCGACAAATTCTAACATTCTATACCCATCGAGCAATAAAACCAACTTTAAACCTGGATCTAGTCCTTAATATTAAAGATATTTATTAATAATGTATTTTATAGACTAATTCATTTTTTATGTGATATTGCCACAGGTACGACTGCCGGCATTGCACGTTGCGGCTAAGAAAGATGATGTACAAGCGGCTATGCTGCTGCTGCAGCCAAAGCATGAAGATAGTGGAAAGAAACCAGTTAGTGTTAACGACGCCACAAAGAGCGGATTTACTCCTCTACATATTGCCGCTCACTATGGAAGTCTCAATGTTGCTAGGGTAAGCTAAAGTTCTTTTAGTACCTGTTGACATTTTGCTTTGTTTACTACTTGTTGAATGCCTAAATTGAAGTCTCTTGAGTACTTGTTAACTTAAAGAACTTGTTCGTTTGAGTAGGCCTACTCGTTGTCTGGAGTACTTGAGTAATTTATGACCTATTGGCTTAGGTTATATCTTAATTTTGTGCTTTTTGACCTATTGAGTACGGTACCTCTCTTGAGACATGTTTTGTTGACTTGATGACTTAGGCTATTTGTTGACTTTGTGCTTGTTGTCAAGTTGTTGACGTAATGTGTACTAGAAGTTAGTACTTGTCCAGTCACTTGACAAATTTTTATTTATTTACTTTTATCCTATTGCCTAGAGCTCTTTAACTGGACAATGTACATATTTGTTTGCAAATGTTATAAAACGAATAGAATACCTGATCCTTCCTTGATATGAATTTTGTAATGTAAATCTATGAATATAAGAGATTTTAAAAGGTTTAAATGACATTTATAGATGTTTCATCATCTAATTATGATTTCAGGGACAAAGGATATAATATATAGATGGGATTTGGATAATTTAGATAGGCAATATAGAGAATAGAGATCTACATATTTTTGATATGAAGTTAGTGCTGAGTGAAGAGTTCATTGGGCCAGATATTCTCCTGCTAATTGATAGCAGATGAGGTTGTGTGAGCAGCAGGTTGTAGCAGCACAACTTGAGGTCAGATCTGGTTTCTCTAGATAGCATCAAGTGCAACTTGCAGCTCTTGCAACTTGCAGCTCTAAATAGCTTAACGATAGTAGTGCCTCTAGGGTATATAGTACTCTCAATAAAAGTACTATGTACAACATAATTCAGTAGCCAGAGATCCTGGTATCTAATATTGCTTATTGGTAGTAGTGTAAATATTTACTTCATAATTTACTACAACATACTACAGTAGCCTACTTTGCATATCCTACAAACTATTTAATAATATGATCCAACAGCCTCGCCTCAGCAGCAGCGCTGGGTTAAACGGACGGGGAGAGATGGGGGGGGGGGGCTGGAGCCAAAATGCTCTAAATTAACCTTGATCTTGGTCCTTTTAAGGGAAGCTGATCTTTTTAAATCTAGAGCAGTGGGGCCACCGAAGATATTCTGGAAAAGTTTGAGTCTCAGTGTATAGCTAAAAAGGCAAGAGACCGGACCCGTTTAACATTTTAAATAATCCTTTATTTTATCTTGAATGTAGGCCTATGTTAGCGATGCAAGATTGTTTACATCAAATGTATCAAATATCAAATAATCATGTATTTTTATAGATTATATACTAACTAAACTCAGGCGATGTGGAAGGGAGTTTACTGTTCTTACTGATTGCTTATTTATTGGACCATATTTCATCAGACTATCAAAGTTGTGGATTGATTCAGTTTATACTGAGCTTACACTATCCATGATACAGTGAACAATGTTAGGTCCAGGCTATTATGTGACTAGTAATATATTTCAATATTTTTGCACATAGTCTACCATCTCGCTTATTAATGAGCACAAAATTGATTAATCAAATAACATTCTTGGTGTGGCTTTAAATCTTCAAGACACCCTGGCTGTGGTTACTCCTTTTGCTGACTGACCCGGGATTCGATCCGTTATCACTTGCTTCCGAGGTGCATACTCTACCATCGCGAACCTCCCCTCTCTCTCCCCTCCCAAGTTGAAATCAGAAGTCAGTGATCTCAGAGTCATTATTATTGTGCTGAATATTAATGTGTGATTAGAGCAATCTCTGTTTGTGTTGAGATCTGGATGGACTCATTTTGTTAATCACCAGAGCACTCATTTATAACATTAATAGATGTGACTGAAAGGAGGATAAAGTTGTGGAGCTAGCTTGTATATATGACTAATCTAAAGGGTGATTATATTCTTTAATAAAAATTGAAAATAAGCAATACAAATCTTTAAACTAGAATTCTTGATAAATTGTGAGTGTTGTAAACAAAGTACGGTTTTGTGAGCAAAGTAAAATTATAAGAGCACTACTGTTTTGTGAGCATTGATTGGCAGAATGTTTACCGGTCGATGCTGTCTGTACCACTGTGTGTATGCTTGAGGTGATTGTCTGACACTGATTTAGGGATAACGAGCTGCAACCATGGAGCCCAGACATCATAAATCTATTCTAGGGAGTCCTACTTCCCTACCTTTGATGTTCTTTGCATTTAGTGGTTTGTTTCGGCTGGATAGGGGACTAGGGTGCCTATGGGCTTTCCCTCCCCTCCACATATTTTCCTACTTCCCTATTGGTGATGCAAGGAACAATTCCAATTCAAAATTGAGCAGGGGAAGGGACATGCCCCCCCCCCATTTTTTATTGGCACCCCCGGGGAGTTTTAGGCCACTACTATTCAAAGAGAGTAGTTGTCTATCATGTTATTTCTATATATATATATATATATATTCTATTATTTTGGCCAGCATAGGGATAAGATAA
>JAQFZF010000879.1:0-15576 GCA_034695365.1 Enchytraeus norvegicus | reverse complement strand
TTACATTTACAGATTTACGTATCATTGTGGACACATAATCTTTACATTTACAGATTTACGTATCATTGTGGACACATCTTTACATTTACAGATTTATGTATCATTGTAGACACATCTTTACATTTACAGATTTACGTATCATTGTGGACACATAATCTTTACATTTACAGATTTACGGAAGTATCGCGGACGTCTTTCATTTCTACCTATGGACTCTAATTACCGATCAAAGTTCATTACGTCTTCTTCACGAAAATTCCACCACCACACAACCACAAACCAGAATGCCTCCAACTGCCACCAGGGGGACCAGCAGACCAACAGCTGTCTGCAGGCTCAGCCTAGCAGCACCAATTCTAACACAGACACTGACGAGAATAAAGAAGGAGAAACTGAGAATAACTCAAATGTTAACATGACGTCATTAAATCAGACAGTCAGCAGACAAGCAGGAGTTGAAACCACTGAGTTTCCTGTGCGCAGATTTTTACCACCATCTCTCGACGATCCCCTGCCTGACTCTGAAGGCTGGGTTACTATTGAGGACGATTTTGTTTCACTCGTTGCGAGCCTACAGACGCACGCTGCGCAGGATTTTGTCGTTGCGCCCGCCGCGCGGGTCAACGATGGCTGCATTCATCTACTAATGGCACGACACGGCCTTTCCCGAATGAATTTGGTCAAAATGTTGAGCGAGATGGAAAAAGGAAAATTGGATAATAACGAGTGGGTGGAATTGGTGTCTGTAAAAGCTTTCAGGCTTGTGCCTCTTACAAGTGGAAAGGTTTTAACTGTTGATGGGGAAAGAGTGGAGTATGGACCGATACAAGCAGAGGTGTTGCCATCCATTGCACGCGTTATGTCTCATAAATTAGATTAACCAATTTAATTTCAACATGGTTGTAATCATTTGTTTTATAAATTAACCAGTTTAATTTCAACTTTTCTGCAATACATTGTATTTGATTATATTTGATATATATATTTGATCTATTTGACATCCCTGACATCATTCCTGGATGAGGAAAGGGACGTTAAACATGTATTATTTATTATTGCCTCTCTTCTACTTGATCTCTCCTTTCCATCTGGTGTTTACTAATTGTAAATCTCTCCTCCTTTAATATGTCAACCTTGGGCTGTCTAACTGGCTAATGGCTTTGCACCGTTTAAAGGGCCTTCTTTGTTTACAGCTTATTGGATTGGCTTTGGTTTTATAGTGCTCGATGTCGTCATGGACGACGGCAGCACTCTAATTGGGATATTGTTGTTATATTTTAGCTTCTTTAAATGACAGTGTATGCAGTTTAATTTCTGCACAACTCTCCATCATCAGCTTTTCAGGTCATAGCAGCATATTATGTTTGAGATCTTGTTATCCAACATTAGGCCTACTCTAGCCTATTTGTCTTAACCGTTTCTTCCATAAAACTTTCTGAGGCATATTACTTAAATTCTCATTGCCTTTGCCATGCAAGATACCACAGTCGAATTCTTCTTAACTTCTTACAGTTTTGTTGCGTGTATTTGAAATATTTGATGAGATGTAACAATGTTTATTACTTATTTTGTCACAGTGCATGTTTAGTTATCAGTAGGCCTATATATTGACTTTTGTCGACGTTAACATTCCATGACAATGGTTTTGCTTACATTCATATGATTAATTTACGGCATTAATTAATATCTAGTGGTTAAGTGGTTTATATAAATGTCAGGGGTATTTTGATATTTTGCATCCTTTTCTGTTAATGTTTTATATACTGATTATCGTGAGTTTACTGTATTGATCGTGCTTGAATTTCATTGCTCGACTAACTCATATTCATATATTGCTATTTATGAACTTTAATGAAACTTACATTTCAATCATTATAGTGATTAGTTTGCTTTCAACATTCCGTCGATCAGTTGTTCTATTGTAGGCCGAGTGTTAATTGCAACTATTTGAGCTCGCTTTAAACCTGTCTTTAGATTTCGACTCTATGAATAGTGCTGGACGGGCAGGTCATTTTTAAACTTTGATTATTACTTGGGACCATTATATATTACTATATTTCAGTACATCCGGTTGGATGGCCTAGTGTCCAGCTAGGCCACTTAATTATTTCCACTAAATTATTTCCTGTGTGCGCAGATGGGTGTATGTCCGAGCAGCATCATTTCTGAGTGAACAACACATTTTCGAATAAATGTTGCGATTGATTCGAATCCGAGGCTCGCCCGTCACTGATATCCATTTCGAGAGATGAAATTGACGTTAACTTCGGCTTTATGCCTTTTATTGTGAGTTATTGCTATCTTTGTTGCCTGATGATTAACACTATAGGTCTAATTATAATAATCGTTATCATAATCTTACGTTGACTATTAGGTAAGAATTTGCTACAATTTTTCATTGGCCTATGCATTAAGTTCAACAAAACAAATGCTCATAATTGTTTGCAACCAAAACTTCTGCGCGGCAATTGAAACTGCTGTGCGGCATATTCTACAGATTTGCGCGGCTGCACAGCCAGGAACGTTATAGGGAACATTGCTAGTGTCCATGCTATATTGCAAAGTAGCAAGCTTGCTTGATGAGCAGGAGGCCACGGGTTCCAGTTCCAGCGTGGTCCATCTCTGGCATCATTCTTTGATATGGAAACAGAAGCTAAACTAAGTTTCTACTTACATGATAAAATATCAATGTATCCTATGCAGATATGGAGGCCTGCAGTAAAGCTAGAGCCTGACTTAAACTTTTGTTTAACCACCCTAAAGCTCTATCAGCGACGTCCAATCCAGAAATTATAACTGATTACCTATGGACTATGGTCGAAGTGCCGTAACCGATGCGCTATACAATTAAGCCAGCAATAATATAATTATAAGAAGAATGATATTACATGTAGACTAGATTTCACTTGATTTCATATATGGCAATGAAAAGAGAGACTGAAGATTGATGAAGTCATCTTTGAGCCTGTTAAATTGTTTTCAACTCAGAATTTCATTACCGTATATAATTTTTTTACGATAGGGGGTGTGCCTAATATCTATCATTGATAACGAAACAGACGCTAATATTATACGTGTGATAGAAGCTAATATAACAATATATTGTCTACTCGTAATAATTTGATTAACGTCGACAGATATTTTGTGTCACTTATTTTACCTCGGTGGATTGAATAATTGTGCGGGCCTCTTGTGTATCAGCCCAGAAAGCAGGAGTTGTAGTTGTAGTAGGCTTTAAAACAATCTTTGTGACGGTAGTTGCTCGATTGTGTTGAACCGTCTTGAAGCGAAGCCTTGTGCTGTTGAACCTTGATGGTAAACACACTCAGAACTACATTGTTTAAGGTAGGTAACCGTTATGTGATACAATTCATGATATTACTGTGAATTCTCTCTATAGTGCACTGTCAAATGGCAGGTCCAAGGTACATATTCTTAAACACAGTCTGCTACTAGTGAGCACCACGTCGATCATCAAGTTGATCCAATGAAAAAGGCTATGCTTGTACCACACCCAAAATGTCACTTTTTTCTTGGGAATATATATTCTGATTTACGAGGTGGTTTCCCGTTGCCTTCTTCAGTATGAAAATATCTGCGTTAAACAGCTTTTACGAAACATTTGCAGTTTTCACTTGGTCTATTTTCAAGTTTCCCGGATCCAATACTGTGGATTAGATGAGTGCAATGTGAAGATTAAAGATTTTCTTAGAATGGCTATGATAATTATTTATTATGAATAGGAAAATGACAATCTATAGTGTGTTTGGTTTTACAGTTTTAGCAAATTTTACTGAACGTATTTAACCTGTTACTATTATGTAAGTCCATTTAGACTCTTGTCCATGTAGACCATTTAGACTGTATATAAATCTATTAATATAAATGATTATTGTATTAGTTAATACATCTGAACTCCTCATCATTCCATTATCTGACGATGACATTTTACTAAATATTGTATTCAAGGAATGAATTAATACAAATTCATTTAGACTCTTGTATTTCTAACAGTGACATAATTGTGTTATAGCTGACATGTATATTTGTGTTATAGCAGAAAGGGATCTATGTTTGCCTGTTTGTGTTTGTTATTTTGTATTAGTAGCCTATACTTACACTTTTTAAATTTCGAACTCTCTATACTTTTAAATAGACTAACTTTCATTAGTTATTTTCTACAATTTCTTGCAATTGAATTTATTAAGTGTATGTATTTGTCTGCTCAATTTCGTCTAAAGTTTTACTAACTCTGGTACTCGTACACTTTGATGAATTGCTCACCTATTCTTTGTTGGATTAAATTACTGTTAACCATCCCTTTTGTGGTTGATTTAATTTTTATTTTGTGGACTTTGTAGTTCGTTAACATTACAATGAATCCTGAATAATTCTATAATATTGTCTAGGCGTATTTTTGCATTGTGTCTGGCGTTTATTATGTAGGCCTATCACAGGGATTATGGCAGTATTGTGCTTTGTCGTGACTCTTTAATTGAACTTTTATACAGACATTTTAAATGTTTATATTGATCTAACTATAAAAACTCCTAGGCCTGTAGACTGTCATTTCAACTCATTTGTCTATTCATAGCTTTCAACGATTAGCCTACATCTATTAAATATTACAACGTTTAGCCCTTTGTTTTTATGTTCTTGCATTAACATGAAAGTGATATTTTGTGAATATTTAGAACTTTTATTGTTAAACATTTCAATCAATAGCAATCAATCAATATGTGACTAACGTCCGTTTCATCAATTGGGGACGACATCAGAGATATTTCTCATAATGATATTGTTAAAACCTATGTCTACAACTTGAACAAAAGAATTTGGCTATGGCGTCCTGACATAATCCTTAGATGAGGAAACGGACTTTAGACCTTTATCGTTGTTAGGATTATATTGCTCTTACAACAGTAGGTCTAAGCATACGGTCGCAACTTATTCACATTTCTTTAAATTACTTTTTGATCCAATGATTTTAATACAGATTCACAAAATTGCCATTCAGTTTAATGACAAATGTTTCAACGTCCGAATCTTTGCTTAATTATATTTTATTTAGTACAAATAATTACATGTATAATAGAGCTATTTTTTATTTATAATATTGATATATATCATTTGAAAAATTGTAGCAATTGTATTGCTGGTGTGGGCTGTTGTGGCTGAGATGAAGAAATAAATAAATAAATAAAGATATAGGCTACCTAAAGTCGTTCTAAGGACCTTCTCATTTCACACTGGATTCTGCGGTGTATTTGCTTCTGTATTTCTTATTTGATATTTTGCATTCATTTGAGTGATTCCGATTTCTGTTCTGCATACCTTTTACCTAAGAACTATTTATATCTGAGATCTTTGTAATAAATAACATAAATGTCTCTGTAGTGTAGGCCTATAGGTTGATATTTTCCTGTATTGGATCCGAGATGCTCAACCCAAGAATAGACCAACCGAAAGTTGCACATGTAACGTAAAAGCCGATTAACGCAGTAACTGAAGAAGGCAATGGATAACCACCTCAGGAGCCATACTTTTCCTTGAACTAAGGCATACTTTTAGTGTAATAAAGGAAAACCGTCTTTGTGAAATGATCGTCTTGTTGGGTTGGTCAATGGTGTGCTCATGAATTATCGAAAATCTTAGACTGTATGACTATTTGCTTTGAACTTGCCATTTAGCAGAGCACTGTATAGATAGATAGATAAGTTGATAAAGTGATCATGAAAATATAATTTGTCTAATATATTTGATAAAATTATTAAATAAACATCTGACATTTGTCTATCATCTGGCTGTTAGGTGTATCCTGTCGCTAATTAAGTGAATAATTCTTACTAAAAATGCACTTCATCTTCACTGCTATCATTGTGTTCTATAATAAACATATTATTTCAGCATTCAACAAAAATTAAATAACTAACTGATATGATTATATTGTAGACTTTATTGACTTAGCTTGTTTCAATATTGAAAGAAGAAATTCTCTGTAAAAACGTGACGTCGTGTTTATAATGTCTGAATAACATTGATTAAATAACATGACAAAATCATTAACAGTTCAGTCCTTTTACTAGTGGTTTTAATATTTATTATATAAATAATTTATTTTGGCTGACAGATTGCTTCGGTAATAACGTAGAGTAATTTAATATATTAACGAACATCCATCGTCCATTATTCTATCGAGCACTATTAAACCGCTAGCGCACCATTGATCACACAGTCAATCAATCATAAACGGACACTTATGTAGATCCCCATAACTAGATGCACATTAAAAACATAAACAATCGAGGATGAAGTAGGTAACGTGCTTAGGTCCGCAATCGACACGGAATCGCAACAAGGCAAAAATTTGACTAAAATATTTTTACCAATGACCTCATTTGCCAGTACTGGCAGTTGCTTAAATCTAACGCTCATAGAAAGACTTTACTTTTGCGTAGGTCACATCGCATACTAGAGCAATTCTCAAAGTCATTATCAACGATCCTGGCAATTAATAATAATCTTCATACACGGCTAGCCTTAGTTCAATGGTTTCTCTATTACAATACAATACAACAATACAATACGGGTTTCACGTCCGTTTCATTATCAGGGACGTCTCTACTAGACTAGGACCGAAAGGTCTAGGCATACCATAACAAGTTCTAGGCATAGTGCTACGTGTTATTTAATAACTTAATATTTAATATCTACTCCTGGTTGGATAGCGAATCGGCAACCAGCTTGCTAGGTTAAGTAGGATGTCACGGGTTCAAGTCCCAGCCGGGTCCGTCTCTGACAGTATCCTTGGATACGCAAACAGATGTTATATAAATTTTAACTAAGATGTAAGCTCTTTTTACACTAGATTGTATTATAGAGCTCACATAATTAATCTCATTGGTTCAAGATGGCATCTGAGAGGGACAAGGCTATGGCACGGTCTCGACGCGTCCACATGATCAAAGCAATCTACGACCACACCGCCTACAAACTCCTCATCATCGCCACCGTCATGACAAGCTGGGTCACCACCTCACAAGCCATCGATCCTAAGACTAAATCCGTTAGTTAAAATACAGTTTTCCTTTCAGTTTAACATTTATCTGTTAATGCAGTGTTTCTCAAACTCTAAGGGATCGGGACCTAGTAAAAATCTAAAAGTTTATTCGCGACCCACTAAGCATTTTATATGGCTCTACTATAGGCTTTTCATTGTTTTCAAACGTAAGAATGTGTGACTTATAAGTCATACAAAATCAGATGTACGAGAAAAGTGTAAATCTTCATAGGCATACGAAAATAAGAGTTTGATCCTTGTAGGCTTATACTAAATTAATTATCTTTAAAAAAATTATTGAGACTTCAGCGACCCAATTGAAAGGAGACGGCGACCCACCTGTGGGTCGCGACCCACAGTTTGAGAAACACTGTGTTAATGAACTGATCTATTCTGCGTAGCCAGTGCATAGACATACATAACGCCACATGCACCATGCATAAGCCTAAAGCATGTGAACCATTTAAAACATGATAAAGTATTGGCTATCCAACCGGATGAACGTAGGGAAAGAAGAAATGATCAGAAGCACGACAGACAGAGAAAAGTGGAACACCATGACCGTCAACGCTGGAAACCGTCAGGACGCTTAAAAGAAGAAGAAAAATCCAACCGGAGCGAGATATTTTATCTGCATATTTGAGAATAGTCCAACCGATAACTGCACGTGTTTCGTAACAGCCGACTAACGCAGATATTGAGGAAGGCAATGAAAAACCACCTCAGAAACCTACATTTTCATTGATCAAAGGCATCATTTTAGGTGTGGAAAAGGCAGAGCCTTTGCGATGAGACGGACTTATTGGGTTGGTCGATGGTGTGCTCATTGAAGAGCGAGATAGTTGATTGTATGTATGAATTTTTGCCTTGGACCTGCCACATGGCAGAGCATTGGATAGATAGATAGATAGATGCATTTTATGCTGTTGGAAGTGTAGCCCAAGTGTGGTGACTTTTATGTAGATTGAGTAATTGATTGATTGACTGACTGATTGATTGATTGACTGATTGATTGATGGCAGTGTAATCCAAGCATGCCGGTGCTGTACACGGACGTGGTGGTGACGATGGTACTTATGGTGGACATGGTCTTCCTCATCATAGCTCACCCCGAGGAGTTCAAGCGTGGCGTCTCTCCCTACTTCAGCTTCATCATACTTCTCAGTAACATTGCTTGGGTGCGTCTCTCTCTCTCTTTGTCGCTCTCTCTCTCTCTCTCTCTCTCTCACTCTGCTCTCTCTCTCTCTCTTGCTCTTTCCCCTCTTTTTTTTTTATCTCTCTCTCTCTCTCTCACTCAGTAAACTTTTAGCCAATATCACCGGCTCCCTTACCCGATTAAACTGTAATAATTTGCAGTTGTTGTAGTGTACTCTACTCTCATTATTTCTTGCAACACTTGCTCGATATCTGGAATAAAAATCTGAACGATCTGTGTAAAATGTTCTATTTATTGACTCATAACCATAATATATACACTAATTATATGCACTAGAGATAGATAGATTGTATTGTATTGTATTGTATTGCATGTGCATAGATTATCGAGAATATCGTGGATGTACGTGATCCGAGGGCCGATAAGATTCTACTCACCATCAGAATATTTATAGTCTTCAGGATCTACATGGTCGCTCAACTATTTCGCAGTGTGCGGGTAAGAATATTCTACTCTCTGTCCCTTTCTCTTCTCTCTCTCTCTCTCTCTCTCTCTCTCTCTCTCTCTCTCTCTCTGTGTCTCTGTTTTTCTCTCTCTCTCGCCCTATCTCTCTCACTCTCTCTCTCTCTCTTTCTCTCAGTGCACTGCCTAACGGCAGGTCCATGACATATTTTCTGGAGACAATTTTGTTTTCTTGGGGGTAACCAGTGACTGCGTTAGTCGTCTTCTACGAAACACGTGCAGCTTTCGATTAGTCTATTATTAATAAACTGCAATTATATTGCCTACTAACTATCACTAAATTTCACAAACCCCTCTAGGTCTACTCCTCGAAGATAGACTGTTACCTAAAAGAGAGCTTGTGCTCGATGTTGTCGTAGACGACTTTGGCACTCTTGTTGCGTTGTTGTTGTACTGCCGCCCATGCGTAATCACATCACACGAGAACACGTGCAGCTGCCGACGATTCAATAATTTGTATGAACACTGCAGATTAACTTATACAATCTACTGCCATCCATGCGTAGTCGCCTCCCACGAGCACATGTAGTTGTCGGCGATGCATTAATTTGTCTGAACTGTACACATCCTGTATTAAGTTCACTAGTTCTTTGATCCAATGGCTGCCCAGCGTGCTGATATGCGTAGTCGCCTCCTACGAGAACATGCAGTTCTTGGCGATGGATTAATTTTTCTGCACAGATCCTGTATAAAGCGTTCACAAGCTCTCTGACCCAGTGGCTGCCCAGCTTGTCTATGGTCTATACGTAGTCGCCTCATGCGATCACATACAATTCTCGACTATTCATTAATTTGTCTGTACAGATCCTGTACGAAGCGTTCACTAGTTCTTTGACCCAATGGCTACCCAGCGTACTGATAGTCGCTGGAACTGTGAATCTGCTGGGTGCAATCATCGGTCACTATCTGTTCGGCAACGCTGTCATTGTGAAAGACGAAGCGAGCAGCGAAACGGACTCAAACGATCCGCAGGAGGAGCCGACCGGCTTTCAGGCAGACTTTACAGATCTTAGTGGCGCTGTATTGACTGTCGGAGCGTACGCCACGGTAGGGATAATCAGTCTGCTCTTTCTGACGTTCAAGGATGACGTCCCTGACATCATCCCTGGATGAGGAAACGGATGTTAAAAACAAATATTATAATTATATTTATCAATCAATCAATAAATCAATCAATCGATCGATAAGCCCATTGATTGACAACTGATCGATGATTCCATCAATTTTTCAATCAATTAATCAATCAATCAATTAATCAATTGAATGATTGATTAATTGATCATTGCCATGGAGACTATGGGCCCGACTAACTCCTGTGGAATTGATTTCATCAATGGCATCGGCAGACAGATTGCGCTGCATACTCGGGATTAGCGAGAGACCTATTTTCTTTGACAGAGACTCTCAATCGCTCTGCAGAGGTTTAATGCGATTTGCGTTCGCTTCCCCTTCAATCTAGTCGATCTCGAGTACACGGGCCACGATTCATTCCATTCGTAATTAATCGTTTTTATAAAAGCCTACAGGGCTGCTTACACCCTGAGCAAAAACATCAGTCAATGAGCTATATTCAGCTAGCAGTTAAAGTAATAATTAAAATATACCCCATCGGTCACGTGACTTGTAAGTTGTTCTCCCATTAGACAATCCGTCCACTGATCCAGCAAGTGACCAATGGGAGAGCAGCTAACAAGTTAGTGATGACGTAGGCAAAATATGGCGCTCAATTCATGAATATAGCTCATTAATCAATTGACTGATTGATTGACTGATGTCTATGCACTTCTTTATTCAGGTTGACAGCTGGACGGACGTGAGTGATCAACTCATCGAAGCAGGATACGGTGTATCCGCTCGCATCTTTGCCGTCCTGATAGTCTGGCTAGGATGTTTTCTCGTGCAGAACGTATTCGTTTCCACTCTACTCATGAGCATTGAAAAATCTACGGAGAACGCTGTTGTAAGTTACTTTTTATTCGTCAAATTCCACGCATGGCAATCGCACTTGTTTATAGGTTCTTTTAAAAATCATCTGTAGTTCTTTAATTATCCTATTTATTTTGAAGTTTATCCCTGTGATAAAAAGTAATAAACTAAGAGTAGCCGGGAGAGATCTCACATACATTTAATAATATTCGTGTTGGCGTATTCTGTTTATTCTGCTATTTTGTTCAGTTTGTTATGCACTTGTAATGTATGTATTTGGTTGTTTGATTAATATTTGCAATCTTGTAAAGTATAGAGATGCTCCGGCATGATTGTAGATGTTGTTCATATTTGTTTTATTTACTTGTTTACCACATTCACAACAGTCCATAGACTACCAGTGGTAAACAGTGGCGTTTCTGAGGGGTAGCCTGGGATGGCCATGACCACCTCAAATGAGGAGCTGGCCACCCTAAAATTGAAAATGGTCTCCGAGTATAAAATATATGTAAACATCTAAAAATGCAACATAAGGGCCACCCCAAATTTTGCTTGGTCACCCCATTTTGGATAAGCCAGAATCGCTACTTGTTGTAAACAGTCCTAGAATCCATACAATTCTTGAATCCTTGGAAGGAAATTGGCCCAACGGTCTGGTAATTCGCGAGAGACTGGCTTTCTCTGGCAGAGACTGTCCATTGATTGATACTCTGCAGCGTTCAAATACTGTTTGTTTAGGGGATGTCTTGCCTTTGATTTTGTAACGTGCAGTCAAGTTTATTTGTATGTACCGTAGTTAGTTTGTTTTATTTTTAACAATTTTTTGACAACTTTTAGCATTTATATTTCACCACATGTGGTAAACCCAGGGGCTTGCAATCCATATAGAAGCTGGCGCAACTTGCGCCACCTAAGAAATTGGGACGGGGGGAATTTTTAGACCAATTTTCCAGAATATTGGGGGGGGGAGAAGAAATGGAGGCAAAGACCGCTATGGTTGCTAATTTTGAGCCAATTTATTGCATTAAAACTAGGGAGGGATGGACGCCCCTGGGTATATCAATAAATAGATAAACAGATTCTTTACATGCTGCAGGAAGAGGAGAGGCTAGCCAAGGAGAAGATACTGGAGTATAAGAAAGACTATCTTTCCACGAGGCAGCGCCATGATCTGCAGGCCATGCAGCGCAAGCAAAAACTGGGAAAATATAAAAACTTTCTGGTAATAATTATCCGCAAATCTAAAGTAATTGCTTCAATATTCATGAGTTTTGATAAAGGAACATTAAATAATAAATATTAATAACAATTGTTCAATTTCTTTATAGTGGCTTTATAAAACTATTAACTAATTTAGAATATTATTATTTTTAGTTTCAGCCATCTTGAAGAAAAGCCATGTGTTTATGAGCTCTAAGTTAATATGTAGTCCTACTCAAATCCTCAGCAGGCAAAGTTATCTTGACTGGCACTGTTTCAGATCTCGATTTCTCTTCGGTCTATGCATATGCCGGCATGTTCTGAAGGTGCTTAGCAGCTTACATTTACATATTACCCACTCGGGACATCCCTGACATCGCCTTCTGGTGAGGAAAAGGACATTAAATCCTCATTTCAATGTGTAGGAAATGGTACGTGAGTTTGAGAAGACCCTGAGCCATGATGATATAATAGTTCTGTCAGACCTGAGCGCCAACACTGCCTGGATAGAGCTCTACCTCAAACAACTCAGCTACATGGATGACACCATGAAGAAGTATGTATACTACTTGTATAGCTATCTAATAATAATAATAATAATAATAATAAAGATTTAACGTCCGTTTCCTCACCCAGGGATGATGTCAGGGACGTCCCAACAGCATATATCACGGTTTATACCGATTATTATAACGGTACAGTAGATGTAGAATATAAATAGCCACAATTTAATAGTAAATATTTATTGGATGTGATTATTGAAAATGACATATGTGCTGTGTGTATGTATTGTACGCGTTTACGTGTGTGTATCTCTACCGCGTACAGGACTTGGAGAAGGAGCGGACAGATGTGCGGTATGTATGTATATGTGTGTATGTGTCTATGTATGTGTATTTATGTGTATGTGTATTTATGTGTACAATGTCCAGAACCTGGAGATGAAGATGACAGATGTGGTGTGTGTACGTATGTGTGTATTTATGTGTAATATTGTGTGTTGTCTGTGTACAGTGTACACACTGTACAGGACCTGGAGATGGAAATGACCGATGTACTGTGTGTATGTATGGGTCTATGTATGTGTGTATGTATGTGTATGTGTACAGTGTACAGGACCTAGAGATGGAGATGACTGATGTACTGTGTAAGATCAATGAAATCAAGCTCAAGGAACATCTAAAGCGTCACACGTTGCTCGATGACGTCACTGAATCAACATCACAGGCCTCCATGGAGTCACAGTCAAACACAAGGCAGAGGAAAACTACCTAGGAGCCAGTCAAGTAGAGATAAAACGTTACAGATATCTCATGTTAACTTGCAGGACTAACTTATATTGGAGGAGATAGGTGGTTTCGCTATTTGTATTTTGTTCTGCTAATATTTAAGTGAAATGCTATCAAATTCTGCGTATCACATTTATTGAAGTATTGTAAAGTTACAGTTAATCAGTTTGACATTTCTTTATAATATTGGTACTTAGTCAAGTTCAACACAGCTCTGTTAACATACGTTTGTCAAGCAGAGAATATGGCAAAATTTCGCCCCTATTTAAATGCATTGCAAGTAATAATAAATTGTTCTTGTTTCATGTTTTAATTAATACTTTATTAATTATTTAATTCTAATCTAAAATATAAAATATTTTCCTAGTACATAAGATTGACATTCAAGAAAATCTGCGAATGCTATAAAATTGTACCAGTACTAGCACTAAATAGTACTATCCTAAAAGAATGTAACATATATTAGCTTTAATACAAAATTCTTCAATAGTTCACACAGAGTCATTCTGAACTAAAACCACAGTTTAAATGTACATTTTATAATTCGCCTCGTCATGGTTCGTGATGGACTTAGCCCGGGTTTGAATCCTGAACATCTGTAATACAATTTGTGAATGTTAACTGCTTAAATAAAAGCCTGAACCAAACTGAAAACTGTCTAAAATTCCTTTAATAGGCTACATTGTAAGTTTCATCTGCCCAATTATATCCAATCAACAAAGCGTTAGCAACTTTACTTAATGCAGAACTAAACTGTCAACTGTTGAAAACTTATACTATAATAACCTCCATATTCTGAACTATTTATTTCAGTCACAGAGAGAGCTTAACTACTTTTGCTAATAGGCTGAAAAAAGCTATATTTTAGACTGTGGATAACTTGTGCGACTACAAGCTCCAGCTGCCGAACTGTTTGTTCCAGTCTATATACCCATCCAGCTCCTTGTCTGATACACTGGCTCTCACCTGCTTTAAACCCTCGTGGAAATCCTCATATCCTATTGGTCGAACCTTCACAAACATACAAATGTTTCATTATAATATAGTACATCATGGCAAGGCATGGCTTATTCTAACGTGCATTATTAACAAAAGTGTGTATAATTATTAAAAGCTGAAAGTCCACATTAAAAAGCAAAGTGTGTATTATTAAAAAAGCTCAAAAGTGTGTATTATTAAAAATTCCTGACAATTTTTTTTTTACCTAGTGAAAAATGCTGTTTTTCGGCCTTTTTCCTCTTGAATATGCCCTATAAAACACTGCGCTGGGCTTTCACTTGCATCCCTACTCCCTTCCCCCACACACCCACCCCCTGCCAGTTCGTCCCAAGTGGGAATTTAACACCATCGGGCCGAAAATTGCAAAGTGTGTATTGTTAACTTTTTCTTAGAATAGGTAATGTGCCAAGGCATGTCTATACTTTCAAGATTACATACACATATAACACAAGCAACTACATTATAAAACAACAAAGGCTAAATACGAATTTAAAGTCCGTTTCGCTGCTTATCGGCTAAATCAGTGACAGATGAACTTTGGGATTCGAAATGTAAATTTACCAGACACTGAGTAGATAAAAAATTATCAGCCAATCACAAAGCTTGTTCCAAACTTGATCAATTAAGTATCGAGTAATAAAAAAATTATCAGCCAATCACGAAACTTGTAACAACCTGATCAATAAAATATCGAGTAAAAAAATCATCAACTAATCACAAAGCTTGTAACAAACCTGATCGGCATCAGCTGTGGCTATATCAAAGAATGCTGAGCCAAGACTTCTGATTGGCCCAAGAGCCGCCTCACGACATAGGTTAGTTATATCAGCACCCGAATAACCTGACGGAGAAAAATAAGAGTTACAATAACCTCATATTTACCTCATTATACACCGTGGCCCATAAATAATGACACTATATTGAATGCTTATAACTTAGTCAATATTTAAACAAATAACTTGCACAAATTGTTAACAACGAATCCAAAAATGTTCCGTTAAAATATCTAAGCATTCGTTTCAGGGGTTAAAAACTTATTGTGGTTTGAAAATGACCTACTTTTTTTCACCCTTACGAGCTTGTATAATGCGCGCCATTTCTAACTCGGTCAGGGACCGTTGGCCTGTCGCAATGATCGATCAGCTTCCTAGCAGAGCGATAGTCCTAATATAGAGAGAAATATCCCTAGAGAAATGTCTAGAGAATTTGTCAATTTCTAGCAGGACAGTGCTCCAGCCTGGTGTTCCGCGGAGAGCCACCAGGTGTTCCGCGAACCAATTATGAAAATTTTGCCATTTTTGAAGGCAACAAAAATTTTGTTTCTCATAGAAGCAAAAATAAAGAACAACCCAACTTTGAAATCTGACCACAATAGAATTGAACCAGAATCGAAATCTGAATTTGACTAATGAACAAGTTACAAG
>JAQFZF010000878.1:0-15581 GCA_034695365.1 Enchytraeus norvegicus | reverse complement strand
AACTAAACTGGCAACAACACATTGCATATATATCACTAAAAATATCTAAATCGCTGAATATTCTAAATAGGCTAAAACATAAACTACCAAAGAAATGCCTTATCTCTCTATATTACAGCTTAGTTTAGCCTCACTTAAATTATTGCATCATCGTGTGGGCATCTGCTTATAATACGGCTCTTCACAGACTAATAGTACTGCAAAAACGTGCCATTCGCACTATTAACAACTCCACTATCGAAGTCATACTGTACCACTTTAAAAAACTTAACATTCTTTTCGTATATTGCTTTACACGTGACTACAGAACACGATTGACATATAATTTCAACAGGTGGTGCAGTTTTTTTTTTTTGCTTTTGCTTGCCATTCTGGATGGAGTGCTCCTAGCCTTTGAGAAATGCACACTTTGTAGCTTTCAAGTTTTTTTTCCAGACATGGTAGTCAAGAGCTTTGATGTCACGTGAATTTTGTGGCCACTCATCCTTCTTGACGAATTCCAAACCATGCTGCTCAAACCATTCTTGTGCCACAGCTATTGGAATAAGCTTTGTTAAATTGTTTTTTTTTCGGTTTTTTTCGTAGAAACTCTGTAACTTTTGCATTTATAAATATTTTTCGACCAAATTTGGAAGGTAGATGTCAAACAACCTCCTCTAGAAGTCTGTAAAAAAAAAATTGAAATCTTGAGTATTGACGAAGTTATTGAGATTTCACTAGAGGGTTGTTTTTTTGCCTCACCCTGTATATGTGTTAGATATTTATTTCTCGTACAGGTTTTCCAGTACTCTGATTCCAAATCACAAGTCTTTTTTTCACATCTCGACCCCTCCCCTCTTCTGGAGGGGGGCGGTACCCGAAAACCTATATGATAAATTAATATCTAACACATACATAGCATGGCAGATTTTGTCCCCTAAACCCGATGAATGCTGAATTATATAGGCCTACAAAGAAATGTCCACAGTGGACTCTCTTAAGTCGGAAAGCCATTAAAATAAATACATAAAATGTGATTACACATTTTGGTTATCCTGGTAATGGCGGTCGCAATTTATAATTATGATTTTAGGCTTAGTGTTAGGGTTATGGTTTTTGCTGAAAATATTATTTAATGGTTAGGGTAGGAGTTGGGGTTAGGCTTAGACTAGGCCAATCCCTACAATAACCCTAAATTAGTCTAAAAAAGAAGCCTAATCCTAACAAAACGCCCATTATTTAACGTCAATTTTCTATAAATATATCAAAAAGTATAAGTGATAGAATTCTGAAATTTGGTACACTTAATTGTATGGTAATTCTACAGTTTTGGTGTAAATTTCATGAAAATGGGACGTGAATTGGGACCGCCGTTACCCGGATAACTCACATTTTGTTAGACAGGCTTTGCTAATATACAGGGTGGGGCAAAAAAAACACCCCCCTAGCGAAATCTCACTAACTTGATCAAAACGCAAGATTTCGTAAAAATATTATTAGGATATCTAGAGGAGGTTTTTTGACATCTAATCTCCGAATTTGGTAAACAAATATTTATTATTAATAAAGTTACAGCGTTTCTACGAAAAAATAACAAAAGAGCAAATTAACAAGGCTTATTCAATTAGCGGTGGCACAAGAATGGATAAAGCAGCATAGTCTGGAGTTTGAAAAGAAGGATGAGTTGCCACAAAACTCACCTGACCTCAATCCACTCGATTACCACGTCTTGGGCGCTATGCTTGAGCGGTTCAAGGTATTCATTTGAAACCAACAAGGTTGAACTCAAGACAGTGCTGGAGGTAATGTTGGAAGACTTACCACAACAGGCTATCGATCTGGCTTTGCTAGCATTCCGGAAGAGGCTACAGGTGAGCATTCAAACAGATGACGGTCACTTTGAACACCTACTGAATTAGAATCGGCAGCATCAACACAAAGCCCTCTTCAGAGCCATAATGCAACTAAGAAGAAACAAATGACTGTTGAATAAGCCTTGTTTATTTGGTTTTTTCAATTCTTTTGTAGAAACGCTGTAACTTTTTTAATAATAAATATTTTTCGACCTAATTTGGAGATTAGATGTCAAAAAACCTCCTCTAGATATCCTAATCATATTTTTACGAAATTTGATCAAGTTATTGAGATTTCGCTAGGGGGGTGCTTTTTTTGCCCCACCCTGTAGACTTAAAGTGCCAAATGTTAGCAGCTGTTTTACCTTTAAATTATAATAAACTCTAGTCCTTAAAAATTACTTCCAATTTAAATAAACGCTATCCACAGACCCAATATCTTAAGTATTCTCTTAATAACTTAAAACGTTAACATTTAAGTAAATATTTCAAGCATTGCGGACGCAGCGAGGCCTGGCTGGAAGCGCCAGCAATGTCTCACATATGATTTCTATGGCCGGCCAATCTGCTTTGCAGTCAATAAGGCACAAGTGTAGGGAGATCCCAGAATTATCTGATTTTCCCTGACAATGTTCTTTCCCTAACTGTGTTCTTGGTATGATCTCTTGTACAATATTCAGATCTAACAGATCTGAAGATGTTATGGCAAATTTGTACAAGTCAATGGGTGAGACCACATTTGGAATATTGTGTTCAGGCATGGAGACCTCACTACCAAATAGATATTGACTTGCTGGAGAGAGTGCAGAGAAGAGCTACCAGAGTGATAGATGGTTATAAAGCTATGCCATATGGTTAGAGACTTCAGCTTTTGAGACTCACCACTCTGAAAAATTGGCACTGGTAAAAGATGTGCCTGTGCCATATTTCATTAACTTGTTGTGTTAGGGTTATGGTTTGGTTTTGGGTTAGGGTTAGCCTAACCTCCACCTAACCCCCCAGCCTAACCACCCCAACCTAAACCCAACCCTAACCTATTGTACTCTTTCTGTGCAAATTTGAAGCAAATCGGTCAAATTATACCGCCACAGGCATGTCTCTTAACCAGTGCCGATGAAGTTTGAGAGGGGACTTAATTTAAACATTTAACTTAACTTAACTTAATTATACTGGTATACAAACTTATTTCTAACTTGTAGTAACCAATTTCAAGATTCAATCAAGATTTAAGATAGCTGCCATTCTCAATATTCAAGAATGTATGAATCTTACTTTACTTTTTAAGTAAATTTCAATCGATTTTAATTTCTTTGCTACTGCATTTTATGCACAGTCTGTAAAACAGGGTTCCTACAGATGTTTGGAAATCAAATTCCAGGAGTTTTCCAGGAGTATCTGAGTGATTTTCCAGGAAATCTTTTCAGGATATATGCGCATTATATTATGCACGGGCTATTTGTGTCGGCTATATGTGCGTGCTATATGCCCGTACTTATGCAAAATGTCATCACAATCTCTCTCATCAGCATGATTGGCTTCAACAGGAACAGTAAGCATAGTGACTCTCTACAGCTTGCTTTGACAATCCTCTTTCTTACTAGCCATCAGTCTTGGATCGACATGTTTCTAACAAATGTGTACGCCAGAGGATCATTTGGTCAACAGACTCTCAATAGCAACAACAAATGCCTTCGCTGATGGACGGAATTTCATGTCTTGACATTCGCCGCGTATGTTATCCTTGACTAGCTTCTGTAGCATCTTGTCAGTCGAGAAACCAATTTCTATCTGTTTGCAATGATGTTGCTTGCCAGCGTCTGTAATGTTGACACTCACATATCTTCAAAGAATTGAAGGCAGTTGTAATGACGTCAGCCGTGACAACTCTGTTCATCAAACCTTTAAACAATTCAAATAGATCGAATGACATAAAGGGCATCATCGGATTATCTGTTTGGTGAATGAGAAACGTCTTGATTTATTGGCCTACTAATCTATAGAACAACAATTTTGCATCCATTAATTTTTTGCTGCAGTGCTCCTCTACAATATCATAGGACTTGGTCATGGGATTAGACACTTTGTTTCCTGTATGGCTTTAACATAAAGTCTGTATCTGGGAAACATTTCAACAGCCCTATCGACAAGTGGGACACTTTCAGTCCAGCATATATTGCAGAATCTGAGAGGCATCAGAGAATTTTCACTATGCACAGACACTGCATAATCCTCTCTCCTGGCCGGATAGCCTAATACTTTTGAGGAAATCGTCCACATTCCACTCAAATGCATCGACTCCATGCTTAAAGACACCATGAACAATGTGCAATCTGCAACTATCTGTATTCAATATTTCTTTCTCTCCTTTTGTAGCCTGCATTGAATGATATCATAAAATTTCCGGTTGACGTTTGGTCCATCCATTGACAGTCCTGCAATAAATGAATTATATTAAGATCAGATCAGATGTCTGTCGCCATTTCAAATACACTGTCCATGTCTGCAGCAGTAGCATGTCCCATAATTTCAGATTAATAATAGCATGTTCAAACTTCTTTCCTTCCCAAAGGCGACCATGAAAATCCATCTGTTTATATCCGATTTAGAGTTAATACTCTCATTGAAGAGCAATACAAACTCGCAGTTGCCACTCCTCAGTTTCTCCAACAGCAATGATTTGAAGTGTGGTGCAATATCGTGATTGATAAGGTAAGCAGTTTTCATTTTTCCGCACACTGATGCTCTGTCACTATCTGGAAACATTCTTGAAACCGGAGATTCGATCATGAATTCGGATGAATTGTGCGAATAATGCGAGGTACAAATTTTCATAGTCCAGAGAACCTCTGCCGAAAGAACATCATTTTTCGTTGCAATGATGCTGGTTTAACAGCTTTCATTGTCACAGTAGCAGGCTTGGAACATTGAGCTACAGTCATCTCAGACTCGCCACCATTTCCGCATCTTGATGAGTTGTCTCTGGTTGAAGATCAATTGTTTCCTGGACAAGATAAGATGCTTGCTCTCGCGGTTCATCTAGTTAATTGTGTTTTTACTGTTCATGTGGCTTTTTAGAACAGCTTCACATATAACTCTTATATCAGAAGAGTTTAGACAAATAGAATATCGAGCATCGCTGGCTGGTTTCAACTTATCCTGTACACTAACCAACCTTAATAACAGTTCTTCTTTAACCACAAAGCTTTAAGCACACAATCGCCACCTAACATGCTACTGTTATTGTTCTAGTTTAATTAAAACAAAGCAAGAGTTGAACCTACCTAAAACAAGCTATGTACCATACAACAAATTGTATGGCTAAATTGTAAGTTAAAATAATATGTTAACAATTTCAATGCATAATCTCAGCATTGCCAATCCTCTAGATCAGTGTTTCTCAAACTCCATGAGGTCGCGACCCACAATAATATTTAAAGTTTGGTGGCGACCCCATCAAGTTTTTTATATTCAAAAACTCTGTCATATGTTATAACTATATGCTGTTTTATGTTTTCCAAATCCTATGTTTGTCAGAAAAAATCAAATGCCTCGCACTGTTTATGAAATAATTATATCGTGTATCAATTAATTAGACAGTCGTACTACTTCAAATTCTGTAAGGTTTATCTATCACATGATAGTTCTAGGAAAAATATATTTTTATTTAAGATCTCGGCGATCCACATGGAAAGAGTCGACAACCCGCCTGTGGGTCGCGACCAACAGTTTGAGAAACACTGCTCTAGATCATAATATTATGCGATCAGGATTGTAATACGGTATTTCTTTTGGAATGCAATTAAGTAGGCGCTACTCTTAATCATCCAATGACTATCATTTACAAAGCAGGGTAGTCAACCCATGTGATTATAGTACTCTGATCCTGTTTACCCTGGTTTGGAATATGGGTTTTTCCAGAAATTTTCCAGGAGGGTCAAATTTCCAGGAGTTTTTCCAGGAGGATCAACATTCCAGGAGTTTTCCAGGAGGGTCTGATTTCCAGTTTTCCAGGAGCGTAGGAACCCTGCGCATAACTAACTCTTATGTGAAACAGTAATTATTATAAATCCTTATTATCTATCCTTTACAAAAAGCTAGGGATTTTATTATATTTTAAAGTAAAAATGTTTTCATCTTTACAAGAGTGCATCAAATACTATATATTTAGGTTGAAATTTAGAATTTGCATCTGCAGAGAAATACATTGATCTAGATAGTCCCTGATGTCGTCGACGAATGATGAAACGGACGTTAAATTCGCATTGATTGATTGATAGACAGATTTTGATTAACTGCTTTAATTCTGATTCCTGTGGTCAGTCCTATTTTTACAAATCGTTGATGCTAATCTAAGCTCACCTGGCAAGTCAACTATCGCTTAATTGTTGGTCACGCGCGGTACGGCTCGTTACAAGGGTCGGGTCATGTCAATGGGTCGCTCATTTGTGTTCAGAGGTCACCACTAACGATACATTAATTGTCACGACCTATGAATAGCCTCGAGGCATTTTGTCAAGTAACATAACAATGAAATATATTTGTATTTGGCGAATTAGATGATGTAAAGCAAAGTTGAACGTCTGTTTCCGTATCGAAGGATACAGTCAGAGACGGACCCGACTGGGACTCGAACTCGTGATATCCTGTTTATCGAGCAAAAGTTATACCGACTAGGCTATCAATAAATTTATTGACGTAGAATAAAGATCAGCAACATTTGCATCATTTATTGACATTGGAAAATAGACCTTCTCAAATCAAGTTTGTTTCAAATACAATAAAATGACAATTTAACGTTAATTGCATTGTCTACTGGCACTCAATTTTAAATTGACTAAGCAGAGACGTTTTAAAGAAGTAAGACTATTTAAAGGAAAATCGATAACAGTTTATTCTATATTATTATAAATGTCTCTAACATTTCACTCAGATATTAATTAATAAATCAGCTGATCAGACAATATCATTACCAATTTGTAAATTAACTCAGCCAATATATTATTAAGAAACAAGGGTATATAAAATAAAATAAAAGAACAGTTTTTGCTATACTGTAATATTATTTGAAACGTTTGTAACATTTCAATCAGATATTAATAAATAAATCAACTGGTCCTAATCAGATAATTAATATTACAATAAAAATAAAATAGAAATAATAGAATAAAAAGTTCTATTAATAGAATAGAAATCTATTTTCCCTGTACACCAATCGAGACATTTGGCAGACCATAACAAATCATATTGAAAGTAGAAGGAGAGTCGTTCAGATGACACCGTCCAGGTGGTAACAAAACAGCGTCTCTAGAAATCATCTCCGGTGTCTCCTCTTTTAGTTCCTCTTCAGCATTCTTCTTATCATCACCTGGTTTCTTCTTACCAGCACTTTTCTTGCC
The DNA here is from genome assembly GCA_034695365.1 of Enchytraeus norvegicus. NCBI lineage: Eukaryota > Metazoa > Annelida > Clitellata > Enchytraeida > Enchytraeidae > Enchytraeus > Enchytraeus norvegicus. The sequence goes on along the minus strand of JAQFZF010000878.1, from coordinate 8,353 downwards.
TGAGCTGGCTTCCACCTTTTTACCTTTCTTCTGAGAGCCTTTCTTGTCAGAAACAACCTACAAAGAATTGAAAACTCGTAATTATTTGTAAGCGATCCTTTAAGTAATTATCATAGGCTCATTTACACGGGTAGAACTATTTATCTTAACTTAGTTACACTAATATGTGTAATGTTTGCACTGTTTACGGGGTGTTTACTTTATCAATGGTATTGTCATGACAGAATTATAAATGATGTGTTCTTGTATTATTTATTATGTGATTACGAATTACTATTTATAATTTTAATATAATTGGCATTTTATTATTGAAAGGGAGGGGGAGGGGTTTAGCGACACGGGTAGCGACATCGTGCACCTGAACTGGTAGCATACATGTAGAGCGCTAGGTAAAGAGAAAACAGCAACTAAGAAAAAAACTAGCATGCGCGTGTGCAATTCACAGCAGTCTGCTTGACACGTCCCTGACATCGCCTTCGGGTGAGGAACCGGACGTTAAATTCTCACTGTATTGTATTGTATTGTATGCGTGAAAATATACGGATAACAAAATAACAAAGTATAGAGAAGCTCCGGAATTGTATACTATAGCTGACTATTATTAGCTACGCTGAACAGCTTCCCTATGTTGGTTCCGATCAATTTAAAAATCTAGATCAACCTAGAACTGCACGTGTTGTAAGGGCCGATTGACGACGATGCTGCAGTGAAGAGCAGAGTGGTCTTAGCTATCTCTACTTGACCAATTGGTGACTCAAATTAAAGACTTGCATAGGTTCTGCCATATCGGTTGTGGTATACGACAGCGTAGGATGGTCCACCTTTCACTGTTCAAAGCTCTTCTGAGATTTAATTAAGAGAAAGCGATATAAAGGATTATGATTGATAGAACATTAAACCTCAGCAGGCTGGTCGATCTGTTGCAGTGTTTCTAGACGCTGTCTACGGGTTGGGTCCAACATGTGACATAGAGCCTGGCCTGCAGTGTTACCCTGCTCCAGTAGTTCTACATCAAATACAAAAAAAATATACAATTATATTATGCTGTGATGCTGAGAAATATTAATGATATTTAAACACTATGACAGATCAATGGTTATAAGAAATAATATTTCAAGATTTTGCCGTTGTAATTATTCACATATATTTTCACACATGACATACGCACAATCGCACATGCTAGTACTTTTTTACTTGCTGTTTTTCTGTACATTTTACCAATGCGCGGTTTTGTGTGTACACTCTACCAATGCGCTGTTTTTTGTGTACAGTCTACCAATGCGCTATTTTTTGTGTACACTCTACCAATGCGATGTTTTTTGCGTACACTCTACCAATGGGCTAACATGCCCCTACCCCTCAAACCTGAGGGTATGAGGTGGGGGGAAAGGCTATTGGAGGATACCGCCCCTCGTAATTCGAGCATAGATTCTTTAAAAGTCACTTATTTTTTGGATTTGTTCACCTCTCCCATCAGAGTAGAATTGAACCAATTCATTTTTACTTATCAGGTAAAATGAAATGGCACCTCTTTAAACAATTAATAGTGTGTGGATCTACATTTAAATCGGGCTTTCTTTTCAATTACGTATACATACACACTAAATTAATTAGATTGATGGGCCAGGACTTCATTGCACTTCGTTGTCCTGGGAGCTTAAAACTTGCGCTCTGCCCTGTGTGTACCGAGGTAATAAGTAGAGGCCTCGGAGACACAGACGTTAATCATTTAGTTATGACACAACGTCTATAAACCCAAACCACAACACATAAATTAATTATTCAGAAATACAGTAGGCCTATATATATGAGCCTAGCCTTACTAGTATGAACTTTGGCGTACCTTTAAACAGTGATTCCAGTTTAATTCTGTTCTCAGTAGGACTACAGTACCACTGATTGATATAGAAACATTTCACTCCTGCCAGGCTCAGCAACATGGCACTCTCCACAGGACTCTCCAGCTGCTTCATTGCTTCTCTACACATATACCAAGAAGAAAATCAATCAATCAATCAAACAAGCAATGAAGATTTAATCTCCGGTTCTTCACCCGAAGACGATGTCAGGTACGCTCCAAGCGGAATGTGCAACAACAGACAGCTTCGAACCACCAGAACACTTTTGCAAATGCACCAAGACAATTGGCGTCCGGTATTTAACCCGAAGTGATGTCAGTGCCGTCCGTTTAAAGATACAACATTTGATTACTTTTGTTAAGTAGTTTATGATATTTAATTTGTTATCAGGACTCCATTAATAATAGCCTATGCTATTGATCTCGCAGGATGGCGAGTTAGACGGCATTAGTATACAAATTCGGCTAGTTAGTGCAGTCGCCAAAGCGTCTCAGTTTTCTCGCAACACTATAGAATACGCTAAATAAATAAAGTTAACAGAATTGAATAAATCATCGGAAGGAAATAATCATTGATCAAAAACAAAATCAAAAGAGAATTAAATAAATTTATATTTACGTTTTAGTTATATCCAGTTTAGCTTGACGTCCATAGCTCACAGTGGTCTGCATTCTGTCTATAAATACACCGATCTGACAGTCTGCAACATGATAATAATAAAAAATTAATAATAACAATAAAGGTTTAAAGCGTTTCCTCATCCAGGAATGATATCAGAGACGTCATACGTAGGCCTATTAGGAAGACGAACCGTCGATAATTTGATTAAACTTAACTTGACTGCGTTCACTATAATATGAAGCATTTGCTGGAAGGGTCATCTTGTACGAGGTTTTCAGACAGTTAAAGTTTGAGCTTTTCAGTCACTGTTGACGCTTTCGGATCAATCAATCAATGAGGCTTAACTTCCGGTTCATCCTCCGAAGGCGATGTCAGGGACATCAAAACTGATGTGATCCAAACCATTTTTCAGTCTCTATTTAAAATGAATTAAAGATAAACTAACCAACAATATGAATTATAGATAAACTAACCAACGAGATTGAGAGCAGCAAGTTTGTGAGGCGGCAGATAGGACAGGAATCTTTCGCAACCATAAAATACAAAACCACTGGACTCAGCTAGATACATCTCGTGTTCAGCAGGGCTGTGCAATCATAGAAAGAAATAGCTCCAAATTTATAAAGACAGAAATTTAGTTTACTGAAATAAAACTGGTGTTTTAAAATATCATATTCCTACATAGATTACCCGTATTGGATCCGGGAAGCTTGAGAATAGACCAACCCAAGCTACACGTGTTTCGTAGATGCCGACTAACAATGTCACAGAGAAAGACAATGGAAAACCATCTCAGGAACTATAATTTCCTTGAACTAAGGCAGCATTATATGTGGTAGAGCCTTGGTGAAGGGACTGTTCTCTTTCAGAACTTGTAACTTGCAAACTGCGTTTGAGTGGATCAGCTAGGATTGCTCGTGCTGTTGGCGATGTCCCTGAAATCGTCGTTAGATGATGAAACTGACGGTAAACCAATGCAGTATATTGAATATATAGTAACCTGAGTACATGTTCCAGCCCAGTCACGCCTCTCCATAGAGAAGACCCCTTGGCTTTATAAGTCTCCAAAAGATCAGTGAATTCTGCAATTGGCTGCTCATTATCTACACAATAAAATAATATGTTTTATTTACATCAACTCAATGGTAGCAATAACAGGCCTATATAATAACAGGCCTATATAATAACAGGCCTATATAATAACAGGCCTATATAATAACAGGCCTATATAAAAACAGGCCTATATAATAACAGGCCTATATAATAACAGGCCTATATATGAAATCAAATATATGAAATCAAACATATGAAATCAAACATATGAAATCAAACATATGAAATCAAACTACATGTGCCTGCGATATATTCACATAAACTCGAGAAAATCATAGAGTCCAATGAGCGTAGGGCCTACATACGTAGCCCACACAATAAAATAACTACAATTTCATTTATCAGTGAGAACATTTCTATTACAGCAATAGAACTATCGAAAGTTAAGCTACACTTCTGAAATAGAGTATAACGTATTCTCTCAACTATTGTACAATTCTGTTTTGTAATCAATCATAAAATTTATATGCGAATAAGGAGATTTGATAAAAATCATACCGGCAATCTACTGAAGGTAAAATATAATACAATATCAGTTCCTACTCATTTTTACAACCACACTATGAATTGTAAAAATGAAAAAAGAAATGTTTTAAAACTAAATATTAAAGTACAATACAATACAATTAAACTACAATCACAAGTAAATAGGAATTTTTTTACCTGTCTTAGCAAAATCCAAACAAGGATCCACAACATCTGCAAACATGCGTTAAAGAAAACTGAAACAAAATACAAGTTAACCATAATGAAATTGTAGCAATTCTAATTGAAATTCTCAACTTATTGCGATACGACATACTGTTAATTGCTGTAACAAACATCAACTGATATATATGACAAAATAGTATAATTAAAATAAAAGAAATAACATCATATACTTCTTTTTTAAACTTAACAAAATAATATTTTTAACCCTGGGCCGCAGGCAACCCAGAGCATAAAAAATAGAAATAGAGAAAATTGCGAAACGCATAATTTGCTATTAAGTTTTTAATCAATCAATGCATAGGCTATAACAAAAGAATTATAATAAAAAGAGAAAATACAGTGCTCAGGCGATATTTGAACCTGGAAAACGTTTAACGTCTGTTTCCTTATAGAAGGATACTGTCAGAGACGGACCCGGCTAGCATTTGAACCTGTGACATCCTTCTTATCTGGCAAACGTGTTACACACTTTGCTTTCAAGACACTATTAAGCAGTGACAGTGCCACACACACTAACTAATATTTTGATATTGCATGTCATAGAAGGATACACTTTATTCCATTTGCTCGAGCCACAATGGATTCAACAGCAGACGCTGGAGCTTTCTTGGACTTGTCACCTTTAGCATTCTTAGCCGATTGGTTAGCGTTGCCGTCTCGTCTGGGGCTCGGAGATCGATTCCCACCAGCGCCTCCCAATCTTTCTACCAGTCTCAGTGAGTCTTGTAGAGCTATTAATTAAAAATACAACAACACTCCCAATGAAGTAGGATGGCGCGTTTAACGTTATGGTCAGAAGCACAAGGCTTCTCTTTAAGACAACTAGACCAAGCGCAGCTACCATCACAAACACAAGGCCTACGGTTTAAAGCTTATTACAGCTATACTCCACAGGGAGCCTGTATTTTAACACAAGCACCTTATGTAGACTAAAAATAGACTTCTTCATCAAGAATCTAGTCGAATAGGAGAGATATTAATGATAGGCTTATATCAGTACAAATTTAAGTTATTTCATTTCACAGTATTTTAATTATTTAAATATATAATAAATCAATCAATCGTACAAATGGGTTAAACTATGGATAAATATACATGTATAATTATCTCAATTTTTCATCCTTTTTTAGCCTAGGGTTGTTAATCAGCACTCAGTGTATTAAAAATTACTATAATAAACTAAATCAATAAACTAATAAATAATTAACAAGATCTAAATACAATAATTATTAATGAAACTTGCAAATTGCAAAGAAAACCTGGTTCACGATGGGACCTATGATAAATTAGTTGTAGTGAGACGTCTCGGCAGACTGAGTTTATCTTGAGATGGCGAAATATCATCAGCGCCTCTAGTGGTAACTCAAGAAGATGCTGATCGGCCAATAGGATCACTGACTCCTCTGTTTGGACTGAAGCATCGGTGGTAGTCAGAGATGATACTGATCTGTGTAGTAAAAATATAAATCAATAATAATAATAATAAAGGTTTAAAATTCGTTTCTTCATCCAGGAATGATGTCAGGGACGTTTGGAACTGTAATAATTACAATCCACAATATAAAGTGTTAAAACGGACCACAAAAACTTAGCAGTTCAGTTTTAATATTTAAATGAAATGTAGACTGTAGAGTTATATGATACATGATGATAGGAAAAAACAAGAAAAGTACGAGTAATAAAGTAATAATGTCTGTATAAATTACAAATGTGTAAATTAGTAAAACAAACATGAAAAAAAGTAAAAGCAAATATATATATTTAAAATTCACAGTTCAATCCTTCAAACATTCAATTCAATCCAGTGTTACATATAAAATTTAATTGTTATTAAATAAGAAACCATTAAATTTTATTAAAATGAATGAACAATTAAGAAGGCTTAAGATGCTAATTAGATGCTGCAATTAAAATGAAAATTCAAGGTAATACCTCAAGTAGTTTTCAATCTGACAAGAAATAGGTTTGAGATATTCTTCCACCTCACAGAGTAATAAATTGAATCTCTCAAGTAAACATCGACCAATATTAGCATCACAGGAAGACAGTTTCTGTGCAACAAAACAATACTATACGATTTAACGTTCGTTTCATCATCTGACGATGATAATATGGACGCCTCTATCTGCACAAGAAAACTGGTCGACATAACGCAGGTTGCAAGTCAATTGATTGATTGATCAAACTAGAATAGTATGGACTAGTAAGAAAGCCTTCAATTAAGAATATCAACAAAATATTTCACAAATTTCTTAAATTAAATTTTTTTAATTAAATTTTAAACCCTCACCCTCGATACACCCTTCAGGGGAGGATGGGATGGCCTTCGGCACTCTCCATTTACATGTCCATGCAGACAACCCCCGAGCACAGAAGCCTCAATGTAATCGCCTGACACCACATCACCTCTTCACCGTTACGTAACCGTAAGATTAGTAATATGATTTATTAATTGATTAAACTTGATTAGTATTGATTGATAGATCAAAGTAGATTAATATTGATTAATCACAACTTACTTGAGCCTTGACAGTGTCGTACAGATCAGCATTACAGAGCAGTTTCTCACGAGCTGATATGTTGTCATTACGATAGGCTTGCTTCAGTAACATCTGCATACATCAAATTTTGTTTTACTAAAAAGAGACCAGTCCTATCGTGTTTGAAGCTCTCTTCAAAAGAAACTGAAAGTTACACCTGCCAATAATTTTCGTTATTGTGCATCAAACCTATACAGGTCTAGGCTGCTACACTGGTGTGGCTTTTTGTGGTCTAGGCATTCTTAACTAGATTATGTCTAGTGCCACTGTTGTGTATCGCAGAGAGAGGAGCTTCAGAAATACATTAATTGGAACAGAGCTCTAGATTGGGAATGTGGGAGACTAATATGATTAACACAAATTGAGCTCAGGCCTACATAACTAAGCATATTATGTAACATTGAAATTATTTATGCAGAAATAAATTGGCTACGTAGACATTTTTATATCGTTTGTTGAATGTTTAAATTAATTGCACATATATTTCCTAGACTTAATCGTGATTCTATATTGTCTTTCATTGCACTGTTGAATTTATGTACATTGTGCTGTTCATAGTCCATTCTCTTATGTACCACATTTATAAGTGCATGAAATGTATTGCCATAATTTTGCATTTTTAATATTAAAGATTCGGTTATCAATCGGTTCTTTCAGTTAAACCAACGCAACGTTAGCAAAATTTAATGTTTCCGTATCGCCAGGAGAATCAGGCCTGGACTGGAATCCGGCCATGGCCTCTGCTGATCTGGCTAGTATGCTACCGAACGGCTATACAATCCAACCATTGACTGCATAAGTCAACGAAACATAACATTATGTGCGTCTGTCATGAGTGGAATTAAGAAATAAAAAATGTACAACAGACCTGTTGGAGATCGTTCTGGAAGGCCCGGCACTTGGACACGAGGTCTGCAATACGTCTGGCACAGGTTGATGTACGAGATATATTAGCGATAGAGAGTTTACTCGTGGTATCCTGACCTGGTTTATCCAGTATCGAAGAGTACAGGTGTCTCCTGTATTTATATTGTAACAATAGAATTATCTCACAGTTTTTTTTGTGTTTTTTTATAACTTATTTAAAATATAATAATAATTACAAAACTAAAATGACTAAGTGACCTAACTCAAAGTCGGAATCCCTCTCACTCACTCTCTCTCTCTCTCTCTCTCTCTCTATCTCTCTCTCTAACTTTATATGTCTCACTGATGGGCTCTGTGACTATCTGAATCTGTTTTTCTCTCTCAGGCACTCTTCCAGTCACTCTCCCCTTCACTCTCTCTCTATCTGTCTCTCTCTGACTCCATCACTGTCTCTCTCTCTCTTGGATGCTGTTTCTCTCTTTCCCTCTCTCTCTCTCTCTAACACAGTTTGCCCACACCAGAAGCTTACAGACTCTCACATGCTGACTTTTCCCCTTGTCCTCACATATTCTGAACATATTTAATCTCTCAGTTATTATTATTAAAACAAATAAAAGAAAGTGAATTTCTAGTTAACCTGCT
>JAQFZF010000877.1:0-15582 GCA_034695365.1 Enchytraeus norvegicus | reverse complement strand
CTGTTAGTTTCATCCTCGATTGGTTTTAATCTCAGGACGTCATTTGCGTTTCCATTTAAGTCCAGTAAATTTCCTTGTTTAGTATATGAGTAGACAATAAACTATGCTTATACAGTTGCCAGTTGCATTCAAAGCATGGTTTGCCAACTCGATCTGAAGCAATGATCAGAATATTACAGAATTAATAAGTCGGAGTTTAGTTAGAATTTAATTAGTCAAAAATTAGTCAAAATTTACATTCTGAAGAATACGGACAAGTATAATTTATACTGACACAATATTTTACGAAATATTGTTAAAACGGAAATGTTTGTTTTTTGCGGACTTTTTACTCTTTGACAGCCTCTGCGGTGAATCGAACCCATACTTTTAGTGTAAATCTCCTCACTCTTACCAATTGAGCCACAGAGACATGCTTGAATATACTAGTAAGTTAAATCGTCATTGAATGAGTTATTGAAAGAAGATTAATTATCATACAATAACTTTGTGAATTAAACAGGAGGTCATACAGAATGCAGAAGATGCCGGGAGCAAAGGGGCGAGTCAAATCAAATTCCTTGTGGACCATACGTCGTATGGGACCACGTCATTGCATCATCCGGATCTCAAGGATTTCCAGGTTATTATATTGTCAGGATTTATATATATACACCGTGCTGCATAAATATCGAGAACACTATACTATTTTGTTTTCTACCTAAAGTACTAGTGTGTTTCCTTTTATATTTGGCATGCATCAACAGGGGACTATTTGTAATGCATACTGAAAATTTCAAGAAAATTAAAGGCAAAAATCACTGAGATATTGCATTTTGTGCGTGACTTCTAACAAGATCTCGATTCCTAATATGGAAAGAACAGCGTAATAATTACATGTATTATACAGTAGCCTAGGCCTACTGTTTTTTTATTCCTCCGTATAGCTTACAAGTGACAACCGCACATGTTTGACATATATTCGCAAGGTGGAGTTTTTAGAATTTTTATATTTATTATTTGTTTTTATTTACTTGTTACTAATTCGACTCCTGATAAATTCTCTATCTTCAAATACCTGCTAGATGGCGCACAATGACAGCCGTGCAGAAATTCAAATTACCATCGTGGAAAACTTTTTATTATTATTTTCTTGTCGACGGACCTGGGACTCGATCCTGGGTCACTTGATTTTAAGGCAAACACTGTAACAATGTCGCTAAGCCGTACGACTTATTATAATTTCTGCAGTAGGCCTACTGTCCATACTGGGATTCAAGATCTTACTAGGAGTCACGCACAAAAAGCAAGATCTCAGTGATTATGCGCCCAATTGTCTTGCAATTTTTAATATAAATCACAAATGGACCCTTGTTGATGAATGCCAAATATCAAAGGAGACACAGCAATACTTTTGTAGGAAATGGAAAACATATCGTGTTCTCGATATTTACGCCACACGGTGTATATTGATTAATTTATAAGAAAAATGATTGATTTTAAATTGATTGATTTTTATCCCTGTTGGATCCAGGACACAGTCGAGAATTCAAGATCGAAAAGCTGCACGCGTTTCGTAGAAGTCGATTAAATCAGTCAGAGAGGCAAGGGAAATACACTGAGGAAGGCAATAAAAAATCACATCAGTCGCCAACTTTACATTGAATGAAGGCATCATTTTAAGTGTGGAAAACTCATAGTTTTTGTGCTGAGTTCGAATTGATGGATCGGTCGATGGTTTATGAGCGACAGTGTTTAGGAATGTTTGCATTGAACTTGCCGTCCCTCTGAGAACTGGACTGATGGATTGTATCGTGATTTTTTCATACTGAATCATTTGAATGAATGAATGAATGAATGAATGAATGAATGAATGAATGAATAAATGAATAAATGAATGAGGATTTAACTTCCGGTTCTTAACCCGAAGGCGATGTCAGGGACGTCATAATCGGGATCTGTAACTACAGACAGCATCCAACAACCAAAATACTACTGCAAATGCACAAGCCGAAAAGAAAGCAAGATCCAAAACAGTGCAAGTTCGTTATCCAAGGCAAGAAAGTCTGCTAGGGCATATCTAAGGCGGGAAGAGATGAGTTTTGAGCTTGCCCTGGAAAGTAGTAGGCCTAATGCAAGTACAAGATCGAAAATATTGTAATAAAGAATTCTATAGTGTTGGAGCAGCATAGCTGAAAGAGCGTCTGCCTATTTCAATTCGAAAAACCGGCACTAGAAAGTGACTAACTTTGCCGTATTGTTTCCGGGAAATATGAAAATGGACTAATCGAAAACTGAACTTGTTTCGTTTTTGTCCACTTAGGCAGATACTGGAAAAGGAACGCAAATAACCACAAAAGCCATATTTTCCAAGCTAAATAATACAAATTATGATTATTACTGATTATGTTGACGTTCCTGACATCATCCCTGGATGAGGAAACGACCGTTAAACCATCATTATTATATTACACAGGGTCCCGCTCTGTACGTATATAATGATGAAGTATTCACAGAGGAAGACTGGACGGGAATCAGAATGCTCCACGAATCCATCAAGGAAAATGATCCAATGAAAGTTGGCCGATTTGGTCTAGGGTTCAAATCCGTGTTTCACATGACAGGTAGGAAGAATATAACCGTGCAATAATTGATATTATCTTCAACATCCTTCGACTGATAATAAGGCTGAACTAAGCCAAGTAGAATCGGTGAAGAAACTTGGCACGGCAGAGTACCTTGCGTGTTTCGACTTCAACGCACGAATTACATAAATGCATTTAGTCATTTATAAAGGTAAAGGTTGCGTCGATGTTCCGCGCCGACGTTCGTCATCGAACGCGGAGCTGATCCCGACCCTGAGCGATTGTAGAAGACGAGTGACAATTCATTAATCTGATTTAGCCTTAACTCATGAAGCATTAATTCATTAAGCCTATCTGTCTCACTCTAAAAATTCAATTTGATAATTGGATCATAATTGGACCTTTGGTAACCTTCGCAAGCTCCGAAATGGTCATCTACTAGGCTACGTACTGTTTGCATAAAATTAACCGACCAAAGAAGGGATGGAAGGTTTGGTTGGTCCATTGTGCATCAGAGATTTTACTCTCTAATTATCTCGACCCGGAGTCAAAACCCGAACCTTATGCACAAAATTCAATAAAATATGGTCTATGTTAGGGTTGGGTTATAGGGTGTGTAACATCGGCAGAAATCGGTTAGGTTGTGTAAATTTGACTGATATCGGTTAGGCTGTGTAAATTTGACTGATATCGGTTAGGTTGTGCAAATTTACTACCGTGCCTTTTATAGATATAAGTTATTTTTAAAACGCATATAAAATGACAATTACCATAACGATTTGAGTAAGCTAGAATTGAGGATTTTAGGTCATTAATTGGCAGTAACTTGATTAGTGGAACATGCGCTGCTTGTTTGTTTTTGCAGATTTACCAAGCATATTCAGTGGTAAAGGAATTGGATTCATCGATCCGCATGAACGCTATTTCAATAGAAAAGCGGCAGGCAAGTCCTATACTGAGATAACCAGTTCCTTCCTCTTCCATTTGGATAAAGATCATGCCAAGATTAAAGACCACTCCGACCAATTCGCACCATTTTGTCAGGAATTGTTCGGAATCACTCCTGATACGTTTTTGAAGGACAGATATTTTCCTGGGACTCTGTTTAGATTCCCACTTAGAACAGAGACAAACCGAAATAATTCCTTCATTTCACAAACTGTGTATCGTGAGGAGGAGGTCCAATCGTTGGTCGATTCACTGAAGTCTGACGCACACAACAGTCTCTTATTCCTTAAGAATCTTGAAGCTATTGAGATCTATCAAAAATCAACAAGAGGGCAAACAACACAAATGTTTAGAGTTGCTATATCAGAAAAATGCAGAGGTTGGGTGAAGGAAAGAAAACGGGATTTCGTAAGTGGAATGAATGGAGGTTGTAACTGGGCTGAGTCAAAGAGCCTGAGTACAACTTATCCTGTTGCATTTGAAGTTACAGAATATGATACAGAAGGAAAACCAGCAAGGAAGGCAGAGACTTGTTGGGTTGTAACGCAATGTTTTGCTGGTAGAGAAGACGCCATTGAAGGGAACATAGAAATGAGCAAGAGGTAATAACTATTGTACGTTAAATGAAGGACTGGTTTTGTTTTAAAATTAACTCTACAATGGGGTTCTTGAGTTGTGTCAGAAGGAAAAGTAATTATTGACTTTCAATAATTATAAAAAACAAATTGATTTCATATATCTCATTTTTTATCTTCTAGAATCAATGTTGCACATGTACATTGTTACAAGAAAATTAACTTTCAAAATGTAAATTTAGAAGTACATTTGTAATATTTTCAGCTCTTAGAGCTTATATTTTTTCAAAAAATTTGGAATATAGGCCTACTTGAGATGAAATAAATCTACTTAGAGCCTCCTTATCATTTATCCCAGGATTTAATGCTATAAACACATTGTAACATTTTAGTAGGCTACAATTCAAGATTCTTTACCATAATATAATCTTCATCATTCTTCAAGATTATTCAAGATCCTTCATCATGTAATCGTGACACGAAAAACGTATGACTTCTCTATCCTAATATCATTCAAGAACTAAACAGTTGATGCATAAAACAAAATTTACAGTATAAATATTTTATATTTATACAGGTACCTTCCACTTGTTGGTGTAGCTCTTAAAGTTGAACAGAGTCTTGGAGCGGCTGATGAAGATTGTAACGACCATTCGTTACCTGGCGGGCACATATTCTGTTTTCTTCCCCTACCCGTGGACGCTGAAAGTCCCACAGGATTCAGGGTCCATATTAACGGATCATTTGCCGTAGATCAGAATAGAAGACACATAAAGTGGCCCACAGCCGATATTCCAGAAGCCGGAATCAAAGACGCGGATCTGCTATGGAATCGCTTCTTGATATTTATCGTTCTTCCCAAGGCGTTCTTGGCACAGATCCAATTTCTCATCTCCATACACAAGAAATCTCCAGATCTCGACATTTCGGAGGCATTTCTGATGACACTATTAAAAGGAAATCCTAAGAACTTGGCCAATCTTGTTTATGCTATAATACCAGACAAACAGGCTGTCAAGGCACAGTGGAAATTAACTTTGAATATAATTGAAAAAGAAATAATACAAATGGAGGCATTCCATACCTTATCTTCTAGCGGTGCATGGCTAAAGTATGACCAGGCTATATTCGATAAACTTAACCGGCCTGTCACTGAAACAAGTAAGTTAATTAGAAGAATAATGCATGCTGCAAATCGAAATCTAGTGATTGTTCCATCACATGTGATAGAGCTTCTTCCGGGAACTGCTCCAATGGTTTCTGCGGTTGAAACAGTGGAAGCTCTAAAATCAATACAGGATACGATACCGTTAAGTGACAGTGAAAAGATGCTGATGCTAAATTACTGTTTGAAAGATTCAGTAACATGTAACTCGCTGACTGGAGTAGCATTGCTTCCATTGGAAGATGGATCGATGACAAAATTTGAATGCGGAAGTGACCCGACGACACATGTGTTTTATGAAGTGGACGAACACAAGCAGGCCCTTCTTCCAGGGCTTGAGCATCGCTTCCTCAGGGGAGGCAAACTTGATTCTCGTATATCAGATTGGCTTAAAGGCTTGGGTAAGTTGTTAATAAGTCAAAATTGTAATATAATTTTGTTTGTTTTATATTTCTCGTATGCTGATATTAACAGACATTTATTACAATCCAAATTCGTCATATTATTTGTTATTAATTATTAATTAACAATTTTTTTTCATTTTGTGTCACTGTGTAGCTAACTCTCTTATTTAAGTAAATCAGATGTATGCTAAATAACTAATGAAATGTTGTGACTGTGTCAAGAATTCAATAAATACCGAAGCTATAGTTTATACATATAAATGGACTTGTCTATTCTATGTTCACAGATAATACACAGCTTGTGGAGCTAAATCCGAAATTCATCGCCCAACTAATCCCACAAGTGTTCAAACACAAGGAGTGGCAGATCGATAAAGAAGAATTTGATATCAAACAAAATCACCCATGGTTTAACATCAAATGGCTGGACATGGTGTGGAAATATCTACAGCAACATCACAGCAAGGATCTGTCGCCATTCGAGTCCCTTCCTTTAGTTCCTTTGAATAGTAACAAGGTCATCAGATTAAGGAAAGATGCAGCAGTGATAGTGAAATCTGTAAACGAAAGGGGAATTGTGAATGAGATTATTTCTGATCAAGTGGGAATTTGCAACTCTCTCGGTATTAAAGTCATGGAAGTATCGGATGGTGAGATATTGAAACATCCTGGAAGCTGGCATGCTTACATTCAGGAGCCAACGACAAAGGGGATGGTCATAGCGATGATGAGGATCAACAGAAATATTAACATTGTTGAATTAGTAACTGAATTTAATCAGGAGACTAAAATAAAGCTAAGAAATCTCCTGTCTAATTCAATAGCGGAGTTGTCGAGTGAGGAAATCGACTTCATCAAATCACTTCCGCTATTCAAAGCAGTCATCCCACAGACAGCAGACAACGTTTGCGAGAATGCAAAGAACGTGAAAAGAAGAAAAACAGGAAAAGGTAATCCAATTATCAATAAGGAGTTTGTTTCTGTACTTGATACAGAAATAGCGAGACCAAAAGGCATTCATGATGTGCCGACCCCATCACCTGTCTTGCTACTTGATCTCTCAGACGAAGAGTCTATCAATTTAGCCAAAGCTCTAGGTATTTGTATTCCAACCAAAGCAAAATTTCTAAACGAAATCTACATACCGTACATTCAAAGTGACAAATGTTCACCTAGCGAAAGGAAAGCTTTTATGAAATATCTTATTGATAACTGGAAAGATTTGGACAGTGGTGATCATTCTGAATGTATTCATATTTCAGAGTCTGCTAGTGTCATTGCTTTCATAACCACTCCAGGTGGTAGAATAGTGCGACCAATTGATGTCTATGACTCAACTAATAAAGATTTAACAGTTTTGTTTGAAGGATTCGACGTATTTGCTAGTGACGAATTTTCGCAGTCTAAGTATTAAGGAGTCTTGAAAACCTTTGGAATGAGAGGTATCAATAACATTACATCATCTGAAGTGTTGAAAATTGCAAATAGCATATCTGCAGGAAAATCAAATCCACAGAAATCCCAGCTGCGATCGGAAACATTGATGAAAGTTCTCAATTCAGAGGAAAACAATCCAAATATTATTGGAAATATTAAGAATAGACTTTCTGATATTCCATGGGTTAAGATAGCAGTTGCCAGACCTGCCAATTATCCACATAAATTGCCATATCCTGGCGAAAAGATTGTCCTTGCTTCGCCATCTGAGATCATTTCCAATGCACAGGTACATTTGATTGGGTCTGTTCAACCTATGGTTAACACCAGTCACTGTTCACGTCTTGCTGAGGTATTCGAATGGGACCAACCACCTCAGTTAGACCGAATTGCAAATCATATGAGAAATGTAGTTACTTTCTACAATCCAAATGATCAAACAGCTGTGCAAAATATTGTATGCGCTGTATACCAATACCTTGAAGACCATTCAGAAAAAGTAAAAGAATTTGTGGGATATCTTGGTGATAAAGCAAGCTGGATATGGAACGGTGAAGGGTTTTCACCCGTGGACGAAATTGCACTGGACACATTTAAAATAGATGTGCGGCCATATTGTTATTGCTTGCCTCGTGAGCTCACGAAACTTGCCAATCTTTGGCTTTCAATCGCCCTACCACAACGATGTACGTTACCTTTGGTACTGGAAAAGGTGCAAACAGAGCATGAAACAAATGGACATACTTCGGAAGACATAGTTCAAAGAGATATTCTAATTTGTGTATTGGTGTTGGAAAAAATTGTGCTTTTAGGTGAGGATAGTCCTGATGATTTACTCGTACCAATACAAACTGCAGACAAAAAGTTGCGATTGAAAGAAAGGAAAAATTGTGCTTATTGTGATGCCGATTGGCATAATAGTGGACTAAGTGACGACATAAATGAAGAAGTTTCACTTGTTCATGAAAAAGTTTCACAGGAACTGTCAAGTCAACTGAAAATAGAAAGTTTTGTGAGTAAATCAATTGGAGCTGAAGCTATAGACATAGGCTATGGACAGTCTGAGAGCTTGACCAACAGATTACGGGACATATTAAGGGGATACAATGATGGATTGGCTGTCCTGAAGGAGCTCATACAGAATGCTGATGATGCTGGAGCAACGGAGATTCACTTTCTATATGACGAAAGAGACAATATAGACGCCAGAAAAACCTTATTGGACAAGGGTATGGCTGAGCTACAAGGTCCTGCAATGTGGGCTTACAATGATGCGGAGTTTAGTGACAAGGATTTTGAAAACATCGCACGAATCAGCTCAGGAGCTAAAGAACAGGATACAGGCAAGATAGGTAGATTTGGAGTTGGATTTAACTCCGTATATAATCTAACTGATGTCCCGATGTTCATAAGTAATAGCTATATCGCAATATTTGATCCGCACACCAAATACCTTAACAAATTAATCACGGACAAGGGAAAACCAGGAATAAGACTCAATCTAACGACGCATCGTGCTAGAATTCAAAGAATATCTGATCAGTTTAAACCGTTCAACAATATATTCGGCTGTGATTTTTCTACAAATTCCACCATGTCATCGTTTAGAGGAACCTTATTTCGTTTCTCATTGAGAACACGAAATCAGGCAGATAAGAGTGATATAAGCCATAAGGAATACAATCACCATGAAGTAATGAGTCTTTTGAAGTTCCTGAATGAAGCTGGACATCAGCTTTTGCTGTACACGCAGAATGTATTGAAGATATCAGTGAGTCACTTGGCTAGAAGTGCCGTTCCGCCTGCAGGCACACAACTTTGGTTTAGTATTTCTAAAAGCACAGAGCGTACCTTTCGTAATCCTGATTCAAATACATCCGTTCTCAAACAAGCATCCATGGAGACGAGTATGATTAGAAAGCAGCATTCGAGCAGAAATGATACTTCGAATAGCAAACCTAATTTGGAAATGAGCACACTACTAAAAATAGAAACAATTTACAAGAGAGAAGCGCTCAGTATTTTTGAAAAATCAGAGATAACGACTTATTGGTTGGTAGTCTCGTGCCTTGGCACAGCGGAGTCCCTAATGTTATCTCTCGAAAGTAAAGAGAGGCTAATAGCGGTTGGTGGTGTGGCAGCCAAGCTGGCAAAACATAACGGAACCTTTCAACAAATTTCAGTTAGAGAAAACAATGGAGTAGGACGGATATTTTGCTTCATGCCTCTACCGATTGAAACCACTCTGCCAGTTCATATAAATGGATATTTTGAAGTCCATTCTAACAGAACACATGTGTATGAGATTGTGGCTCACGATAAAGAAAACGAGCGTGGTCTGTGGAATAAAGCTCTTCTACAGGATGCAGTTTCTAACGCATATGTTATACTACTGAAAGATTTAACATCACTCTGTAATTCGGATAGCTGCTATAACCTTTGGCCTGTTCAGAGTTCTATTGAGGAAGTGGGATTCCTTTCAAATCTAACTGAGGCTCTGTACGGTATTATTTGTTCTGACCTAAAGGATGAAGCGCCCCTTGTGGTTAGACACGATTCTGGGTGGGATGCCTTTTCCAATTGTATCATGCTGGATTGCAATTTCAGGAAGGAAGAAATTTCTAAACTAGCTCTCTCAGTTCTGAAAACCATACATAAAGACACACCAAGGGTGGTTGATATACCGTTGGAAGTGCTTGAAACGATTCTAATCACGAAATCTAGATGCCAACTAGAGAAACGTCTCATATCCAAGGAACACTTCTTTGAATCGTTTCTTGAAAACATTCATCTTATTGATTCCCCTAGCAGGGATAAGCTGTTAGCATATGCTCTACTAAATGAAGATCTGAGAAAAGAACTACTCCAATACCCATGCATTCCTGTGACTCCTGACGGTTCGAAACTCAAATCGATTTCTGAGCTGGTCCATCCAAATTGTAAACTCGCTGCATTGTTTGACAAAAGTGAGGAGTGTTTTCCCTATTTTGTCGAGGGTTTTTCCGATAGCAAATTAAGTAAACTGCTGTCTGCACTAGTGGATCTGGGTATGCATTGCAATGACTTACCATGGGAAGATATCTGCGAAAGTTGTAGGAATGTTGAAAGAGACTCTGCGAAAGCTGAAATTAGAACTCCAATTATTATCGATCTCATTGAGTCAAAGTTAAAAATTGTGGATGATTTATCGGAGGATATTCAACAAGAGATCAGTAATATCCATTTTCTGCCCGTTATGAGGAAACCAGATGGTAGCGTCATAAATTGGAAAAGTGATGGGTTGGATCACGGACATCTGATATCATTCTGTCAAGGCCTCCCCAAGCGATACAAGAACATTGCCTCACGCACTTGCCATATAATTGACGAACTAAAGGCGTGGAAGAAAGATAAATATCCTCTAATGAAAAACAAATTTGGATTGAAAACAAAATGTGTAACGCTTGAATCCGTAAAAACTCAACTACAGGAATTAATGAAACTTGTTGATGATTTTGGATGTCTCAACCATTTGAAAGAAAATTCGCTCAAAGAAATTAGAATTATATACGAAGAGTGTATGGAATTCATCAGCAAAAGAATTAGCGAAGACTCAAGCGCAGGATCAGACTTCGATATTTTTCAGAATGAAAACGGCATATTAATCGAGGGAAAGAAGAAGGCATACTTTCTGAGATCTAACGTTTGTGCTTTATCTTTGCCTAATTTTTCACATGCTATGCTACCTTATATGGCAGAAATATCGGCAAACATGACGCAGAAATATGCAGATGCCTTCCGCGTGATGGGAGTACGCACAGAATTCATTTGGACAGATTATATAGAGGCTCTACAAAGAATCAAAGCAGAAGCAAATGAAAAACCACTAAATGAAGCTCAATTAGAAGCCGCATTGAGCATAATTAACTGCATCTATCATCTGCCAGGAATTTCTTGTTTGGGGACGTGTCAAAATATATTGATTCCGAATGCCATGGGACTTCTGTGCTATAGCAATGAACTCTGCTATAATACTTCCTGGCTGGAAGATAATCGCGACGACTACTGTCACAGAAGAATTTCACCTGCCATAGCGATGGCGCTAGGAGTTCGACCCCTTCAGTCAAAACTAATGAAAGAAAGAAAGATAAGAATTCCGTTTGGGCAAAGGGAGGAGCTCAAAATCCGCATAAACAGGCTCCTGGATGGATATCCATGCGACGATAGTATCCTAAAGGAGTTACTTCAGAATGCGGATGACTCTGGAGCTTCAGAAATTCATTTCATTCTCGATACTCGACACCTAGAAAGTGAAAAGGTCTTCACTAATAACTGGAAGCATCTGCAAGGGCCAGCACTTTGTGTATACAATAATAAATCGTTCACTAAAGCTGACTTGGAAGGAATTCAGAAACTTGGCCAAGGTAGCAAGGCAGACGATCTTACGAAGACAGGGCAATACGGTGTCGGCTTCAACAGTGTGTATAATGTAACTGACGTGCCAAGCTTCCTTACTAATACTGAAGATCATGGATTGTCTCTTTGTGTATTTGATCCCAGCGGTAAATTTTCTCCTGATGCAAGCGAGCTTGATCCAGGCGGCATGTTTAAGGTTGCTGACATTCTGGAAAAGTTTCCAGATGTTTTCCTGGGCTACCTCCAAAACGTAGACGAATACAATGTTAATAAGTCAGGAACATTTTTTAGACTTCCTCTGAGAACTAATGCTTCCAAAGAATATTCGGTCATCAACAAGAATGAAATCTGCTCAAATGTCATGAAAGATTTATTCAATAGCTTCAAAAGCGATATGTATGACATGCTGCTATTTCTTCACAATATACAAAGCATCAGTTTGAAAGAGGTAAAGTGTATTTGGCCGGGCGGAAGATTGAAGATAGAAACAATCTACAAAGTTGAGGCGCAAATGTCTGACGAACACAGTCAACTTAGATCTGAATTTGAAAGTTATGTCAATTATATTGCAAAGCAAATCAGTCCAAGCGATGGCAACAAGAAAGCCATCCTTTCTGTTAAGTCTATTGAATACGAAGAGAGGTGCTACGAAGTTGCTACAAAGGATAGTGACAACAGATCTGAAGTCTGGAAGATAGTACAGCGAGTGGGATTTCGCGACGATTACCCGATATCTGAGGAGTTAGATAGCGCATTACAGCACGGAGATATTAGACTACTTCCTCGCGGCGGTGTAGCATATAGAAAGGATAGAAGTCACGACGTAGATTACAAGTCGGTCAACAGCAAGCAATCGAGATTGTATTGCTATCTTCCACTACCAATTAAATTGGATTTCCCTGCGCACATCAACGGGCATTTCGCTCTCAACGCTGAAACTAGACGGGACATATGGACAGAGAAGACAAGTTCACCTAAACTGGACTGGAACGTGTCACTTATGCAGGGAGTAGTCGCGCCAGCATATTGTACGCTCATGAGGGAAATGAGAGATGAGGCAAAGCCTGCGTGTTTGGAAAACTCAAATGAAGAAACAAATGATGCGCAACGTAAGCTCCAGCAATACATGAGGCTATTTCCAAATGTGCCAATTGTCGATAAGCCAGTCATTTCAGAAATGGTCAAAGCTGTATACAAAAACTTGTGGGATGAGAATTTTCCTGTCTTGCCTCTTCGACGTGAGATGAATGAATTACCTGACGTTGTCTGGTGTGGTCCGCGTGGACCCTGTGAAGATATTCCGGCATATTTTGATGATCTGATAATTCAAATGCCTTGCGAGGAGGCTCCGAAGACTGTAAATGAATCTTCAAATAACAAACAAGATTTATCAAAGGGGAAAATATTTGAGCCATTTCAACTTGTACAAGCTGCTCTGCCAAGATGTGGCATGCACCTGTTTGATTGTGATATCAGTGTCCATGAAGACTTCATAAGCTCCGGCGTCACTGCATTAAAGATAAGTCCAGAAGCAGTCGTACAGTTCTTTAAGAGCTATAATCAAGAGGGAACCTACTGCCGGATCAAGGAACTGCCACAACCCATCGATGAGACGCAAATGAAAAATATTGAGTCGTTACTTGCAGTACTGAAGTACTGTTCGCAACTACAGGACTTTAAGGCTAAACTTGATGGACTTCCATTGCAACTGTCGTACGATCAGACACTGAGCACATTTGATGGAAACTCTAAAAAGAATCTCTGTAGATTCTATGATATAATGTCTCATCACCCAGACATGTTCATACATCCCGACGTATATTGTGCTCTTCTTCTAGACCCCGTTGCTGATGCACATATATGTAAGTATCTTGAAATCATTGACTTCTTAGCAATGCTTGAATCTAGCCTTCCCAGTGATGTTTACTGCGGCGTTGAAAGGAAAGTTCCACTCGAATTGCTTGATAAATTGATGATAGGCAAGAGCACCCCAAAATGGTTGCTTTCCATGTGGACATACTTAGTTTCTTTCAAACATTCAGTTACTCTGCAAGACAACGATATTGTGGAATCACGGAAGCCCATTCGCTGTGGCTATTTTGAACGAGGCATGTCTCGCGGGTACAAAGATGTTAAACAAGTTGTTCAACCGCTTCATCAGTGGTGCCTATTGCCAGTTATTTTCTGTGACCAAAAACTACTTTTTCCTATTTCTAAAGCAGAAGCTGTGATCTATCCCAGAGTAAATTCATCAAAATTATCAGCTGTAATGAACATATTTAAAACATTGGGCATTCCAATCTTACTCTGTGATCAGATACCAGCGACTATCATTCCCCATTTGGAGGCACTAATTGGAAGGATCGACGATTCGTCTAATGTTGTACTGGCAATTGAAGAAGTGATAAATTTTGACAAAACAAG
Organism: Enchytraeus norvegicus; assembly: GCA_034695365.1. Taxonomy (NCBI): domain Eukaryota; kingdom Metazoa; phylum Annelida; class Clitellata; order Enchytraeida; family Enchytraeidae; genus Enchytraeus; species Enchytraeus norvegicus. Next base: position 1,670 of record JAQFZF010000877.1, on the reverse strand, counting down.
ATTACTTACCTGCTCAGTGTCGATGGAAGATTGTATTAATTTGTTGCGGTACTTCTCGGATCGTGTCGAACGATTAAAAAAACATGGCTCTCGAACTAGGCGCATCCTTCGACAACTACCCTTTTTTGTAACCATCTATGGCAAATTGATTGCAACGGATCTGTTAAACACGTATGTTGTTCCAGCCTCTATTCCTGAAGATGACTTGGAAACGTGCACAAAGAACCAAAGTATTGCCTTTCTTAGACCGAATAGGCAACTAAAAGAGCTTTATGATTATCTAGGATTCACGAAACTCTCTATCGTAGAGGTGTATTGCAACCACGTGTTCAGAAGATTTGCCGAACTAAGTTGTCAGTCAAAAGAGGCGCACCTAACGTTCGTCAAAAGACACTTTGACGATAGGAACGATGATTTAAAATGTAAAAAACGCCAGCATTTGCTATCATATGAAGAGAAAACCAGGATTAAAGAGCTTACAAATGAACTTGAGCAATTTCGGGCTAACCTCAAACGAGTGTGTTTTGTCGCGAATGGAAACGGTGAATTTCTTACTGCTGATCATTTCTACGATCCAAGCAACAAAGTCTTCGCTCTAATGCAAGGGTTGAATGACTTCCCTCCCGAGCCATACAGTAAGAAACACTGGATTTCATTTCTAATAGAATGCGGACTACAGTATGAAGTGACGCAGGATCAGTTCATAAAATATGCTCACTCGATTTCCGAAGACACAACAGGGACCGAGAATGTTAAAATTAAATCAGATGCTTTGCTTGAAGATTTTCAAAATAGGAAAGACTTAGACGATAACTTTCTGATTAAAGTACGAAGCATAAAATTTGTATGTGCATTGGACATTGATGCACAGCTAACGCGATTGCATCCTCCATATGACACAACCGATAACAAAGTCAGTCGTCTGATAGCTTTTGAGAACTCGACCTTCCAACAATTTACGAAATTGGTTTGGACGATTCAGCCGCTGCTTCCACTTTCACAGTCCTGTTCTCCCGTACTTTCATCGACAGGAATTTGGACAACCCTGGGCGTTCACATAATAGCAGAGTGTGACACTGTAGCAACCCATGTAAAAACGCTCTGTGCGCTACTCGCAACAGAAAACAAAAGACAACTACTACAGTTAGAATCGGTGAGTCTACTGGAAGATGTTCTGTTGGAGATTTATAGGTACTTTGACAAGAAGCTTTCTCTGGATGAGTCAATAGTACTCATCCTGAAGGAGTCGCCCTGCGCGTTTGTCGATGAATTTCCGTATCTCATCAAGCCAACACAGATGACGAGAGAGTTGCCAGATGAACTTGATCTCAAGCCGTTTCTCTATAAAACTCCAAGAAAATTGGCACCATTTGACAAACTGTTCGAACAACTCGGCTCAACTCCAAAACCAACTATTACTCAGTATGCCGAAATACTGCAAACCGTATATCTTGAATGCCTGAATGTAGATCTAAACCCACCTCAGAAAGCAGTGATTACTGCTGCTCTGCGTGAACTGTTTACATTGCTTTCCAAATTGCTAAATACCAGAGAGAAATTTGAGGAACTGATTCCAGAATTGTATTTACCTTGCCAAGATGGTAAACTACATCGATCGCATGATACAGTTTTTATAGATTCTTTACAGATATGGAAACGTGTTGAGTACC
>JAQFZF010000876.1:0-15583 GCA_034695365.1 Enchytraeus norvegicus | reverse complement strand
CTCGATCATCCTCAAATAGCTCTTGTATATATTCCGTCCATCTTTGTAATATCTGATCTTTCTCCATCAGCACTGTAGCATCTTTTCCCTTGATACAGCCTCCTGAGGTGCAAGTTGTGTGTCTTGTTAATACTTTAATTTTCTTGTGAATTAAATGTAATTATAATGGTTTAAAATAATGACGACTTCTAAAATAGTTTGTTTTTCTTTGGTCTCAAGATAGTCTATTTAGAAATAGAAACTCAAAGAAGACCCTGGTCCTGGTTAGACAAGAAAAGTAAATGTTGAACTGTGCTAAAATAATTACTGAGATTTAAATTAATGTCTGTTTTACACAAATATTTAGGCCTATATACTTTTTTCTAAAAATGAGCCAATTCAATCAAATTTTCCGTATCATAATTTGGTGAAATTAATACTCAATATAATTAAACCTGTGACATCTATATGATTACTATCGTTCTTGTCAATAAAGATTAATGATTGCTTACCGAGTGATGACTAACAACGATAAGATCATGAATAAACTAGAGCTGGGATTAGCCAATTGTCAATTGCCAATAGGGATACCGAATCCATTCGAATAACTTATTACCGAATTCGGATATTTAGATATAGATGTATCAATGGTAGGCTATAAGCTATTTCAGGAATAATTCGACCTGACAGTGCTAGTATTAGGTATTCGTCAGAGGCTCGACCGTTGCTATGCCCAATAACTCGATTCTGAAATTGGCCTAATGTTAAAACCCATAACGTGATTATGATGTGAGAGAATAACATTTGCGTTACGCCGCAGGAAGATTTGAAGAATAATTTGATTAACAACAATTCGTCGAACCGATTACCCGGAAGTATCAATTGATCTCCGGATATCGGATTGTATATCGGTTAATTACTATTATAGAGACGTAATATTACCTAATATGTATTATCATGTTCAGGTTCAGGCTCGAGCCTACGTGCTAGATTTTTCTAAGAGCAGTCTGTGAAAGAATAAGAACTAATGATAATAACTAAATAATAAGAACTAAATACTCCTGTCGAGGACATGAAAACAGCATAGACAAGAAAAGTAAATATTAAGTTAGTAAAAAATTATAATCTAATGAGATACGATGTTTCACTGGAACATCTAGGTTCGTTGAAATCTGGTGAAAATTGCGAATGCTCTGCTATTCTCAAAATAAAGCTTATAGTCAAAGAATGTATCATATGGATATTCATATAATCAATTGTGTATTATTATTTTCACAACCTTTTTGTAGCCTATACATATACACATTATACAGGCAAGAAGATTGTCAGTAGGTTGTGATATGGAGAATTATAGGCAAGGGTTCTTCTCTAGGTTAGTTGTCTGAGGTAAGTCTTCTTATCCTTCCTCGGAGACTGCGTTACTTGGCTTCTACATACACGTGCAGCTATTGTTTGATCTATTAAGGGCCCTTTATTGATAATACTATGGATCAATCGATGTAAAAAATTGCCTGAGAAGTAGTTTGAATAATTGAGAGCCCGGTTCTGCACTAATCTGCCTACAACATTCGTTTGTCCTTTGTACCGTGATCTTCGACAGAGGTCTCGGATTCAAAGAGACACTAATCATCTTGTAATGACGCAGCGTCTATAATCCCCAACCCACAAACAACTAAAGTCGGTAATGTTACTGAAACTGAGCCCGTTCTAGGCCCGCCTGAATATAGAATTTTTAATTAATTGAACGAATGAGTTTTTTTAAATTAAAAATTACCCTGGGTGTAAATAGCCCGGTGGGTTTTATAAAAGCGAGTCATTAAGAATGGAATGAATCGTGGCCCGGCTACTCGCGATCGACTAGATTAAAGAACCGCGAAAACAAACCGCATTAAACCTCTGCAGTGTTATTCAGAGCCTCTGCTAAAGAAAAGAGGTCTCTCGTTCATCCCCGGTATGCTTTCTGGCGGCCGCAATTTCAGCTGCACCACCCGCAGTCACCGACGTAACATTAAGATCTATCTATCTTACCAGTACTCTGTCACGTGGCAGGTCTAAGGAAAAAATTCATACACACCATTAACTATCTCGCTCTTTAATGAGCACATCATCGACCAACCCAATAAGTCCGTCTCATCACAAAGGCTTTGCCTTTTCCGCACCTAAAATGATGCCTTCGTTCAAGGAAAATATGGGTCTCTGAGGTGGTTTTCCATTGCCTTCCTCAGTATCTGCTATAGTCGGCTCTTACGAAACACGTGCAGTTATCGATTGCCAAACTTGGACTATTCTCAAATATCACGGACCTAACATGGGAATACTAAGTACTATTTAATTTTGTGGTTATGATAAATGGATAATCCTATCAAAACGTTATGTAAAGGAATGAAGAGTAACTTATTCTTTCACTTAAATATGTGTAATTTTGAAGTGAAAAACTATACCTAGTTGTTTTTACCCGCAGGCATTTTCTGGAAACGTTTTCTTTAACTTATTGCCTCAAGGCAAGAATTGTTACAAGGTCTTAACTTTCTCAAAGAAACTTGATTGTTATTTAATTTTATGTCATTGAATTTAGTAGAACTGAATTTAATTTGAACTATCTACAATTTCATTGTAGCAACATAATTAAATTATTCCTACACTCTAATTTTTAAGTTGATTGTCATAAATTAAAATAACATGTTTAGCTAAATAAGAAAATTTGTGCAAAATATATTTTGAAAGTTTATTATAGCTGAGCCAGGTGGCTCAACTGGTTTATCGTCACAGCCTGGTTTCATATGCGCACAGTTCGAATACCATGTCTACCCGTCAGTAATGGAGCATTTGAGCAGCGAGACTAAAATAAATTAAATTGAAATTCACTAAATCCGGCTTTCGTTTTCTTTATCGGAGAACTAACTAAGTTATACCTGCACTATATTAATTTATTAAGATCTCCAGTTATGGTTCATATACGAATATAATATTACAAATATTTATAATATGAGAATGCACAGCATATTTCCACCTGCTATATTTTGTAGTGATACTTTCTGTGCTGAAATTCTATAACTATCTTTCGTTTATATTAGTTTTGTTCTAGTTACTTATAATAATAACAACTCGAAATCTTTTACACGGTGTTATTGTACTTCTACCCGTGTTGGATTCGGGAGACTTGAGCATAGACTAACTGAAAACTGCACAGGTTTCGTAAAAGTCGACTAACGCAGATATTTTCATACTGAGGAAGGCAACGGAAAACCACCTCGGAAGTCAGAATATGTATTACCAACAAAAAAATTACATTTTGGGTGTGGCAAAGGCATGGCCTATTTGATGGCATCAACTTAATTATCGACGGGGTGCTCATTGTTGAGCCTGATAGCAGACTGTGTTTCAGAATATGTGCCTTGGACCTGCCATTTGGCAGTGCACTAGAGAGAGAGGGAGAGAGAGAGAGAGAGAGAGAGAGATTGTACTTCGTGGGTTAGTCGACAGTGATTTAACAAATAGTGTCGCTAAAGACATTGATCCTGTAAAAATATCATACAATAAGGATTCAACGTCCTATGAGGATTAAACAGGGGTCCCTGGCACCCCCTGTCTCAGTCTACGCCACTGACTACATTTAATGTGCAATAGCATAATCGAAAAATTAAATAATAAGCAAATAATTAAATAACCAAATAAATTATAAACGTAAAATAATAAATCATAATAACCGAATAATCTTTTATTTTGACGTCATATTGTGTGATTTAAACAACCAGCTTGTCTTAAGATTTCCTTAATGGCAATAAACATTAGACTAGAATAGATCTATACACATAACTTATAGTGCATTAATAAATATAATTAATAAACGAAAAGAGAATAAAACTAGCACAGTGCTTAACCCGATAGGATACAAACTCAGTTATCCATTACACCGATCCAGTGCAAGTCGGTGATCTAGCTCCAACAAACAACCCAGTAACGGATATAGGAATTTTTGATAGGAGCGTAAATAATTTTTTTAATGCATTGTGTTTCGAGGGTGGAATCAATCAATCAATCAATCAATCAATCAATGAAGATATAACGTCCGGTTTCTCACCCGAAGGCGATGTCAGAGACGTCCCAAGCCAAATCCCTCCCAAATCGAATCCAGGCCAAATCGAGGCCAGTCAACGTGGGGAGGGTATGGGTTCAAAATTGGTATATGAATCAATCAATCAATGCGTATTTAACGTCCTTCTCATCATCTGACGACGATGTCAGGGAAGAACGGATCAAATTGCAATAGTTTTAAAATCCGTCCAGGGGGACCATTTCCCCCGCGCCTGCATATGCCACATCGAAATTAGAATTCGGATGACATGAGTTATAATTATAAAGTTTATGACGGTACCAACTGAGCCACGAGATATCTGTCTATTCAGTGCTCTGCCACGTGGCAGGCCCAAGGCAAACATTCACACACACAATCAACTATCTCGCTCTTTAATGAGCACACTATGGACCAACCCAATAAGTTCGTCTCATCACAAAGGCTTTGCCTTTTCCACACCTAAAATGATGCCTTTGTTCAAGGAAATATAGGCTTCTGAAGTGGTTTTCCATTGTCCTCCTCAGTATCTGCGTTAGTCGGCTCTTACGAAACACGTGCAGTTCGGTTGGATATTCTCAAATATCCCTGACCCAACATGGGAAATAGGATATATCCTATTCCACGAGATATAGGATACATATAATAGTAGTACGAGTAGGCCTACGCTTAACGCATAAGATACCCAGGCGGGTCCGTTTCTGACAGTATGCTTCGATACAGACGTTGAAATTAGCTATACAGCTCTATTTATAAGGGACGAACTCCACAGGTAGGCTACTGTAAGATGCTGGGGGGGGGGGAGTGAGGGGGGGCTGGGCTGAGAACCGAATTCCATACGCCTAAGGCATTACTACTTCTCCAGAAACTACAAGGTGTCTTGTTTGTTTTGAAGAACAAAATACAAAATAGAGGCATGCAGCATATTAAAAAGGCTAAAGCCGAATTTAAATTAATAAAATTTAACAGATTCGCAGCCTATCGGTTTCATCAATGATAGGTGAGTCCTGGGATTCGAACCGTGAACCTGTGGAACCGGAGTCAAACACTTAACCGATGTGCAAATAACGCATGGTTTTTGGGCAATTATTGAGATTTATCTTTGCCTTGTGTTCTGCCAAATGGCAGGTCCAAGGTGCATATTCGGATACACAGTTGGCAATTATTACGCTCAATAATGAGCACTCCATTGATCATCAAGTTGATCACATCTCAAAGGCAATGCCTTTACCACACTTACAATGTAGCCTTTTGCTTGGGAGATTTCATATCAAAATTTAATACGAATGCTATTTGAATAATTTCAGAATCAACTGTTGCTAACATGCAGGTAATGTTAAACTTAAAATTACGGCCAGAATTCTACTAACTTCAGATACCATCGCACAGTAGTTTAGCTGATATCCTTACAGATAGTAAATTCTGGATTTACGAAATGATATTCTTAGTTTCCTTAAAGCTTTAACTGACGATTAAGGTCCAAGTTGAATCTGTAAATGTAATTAATTAATTGAATGTCAAACTGTAACAAATTCTCGGTAGACGTTGAGACTGGATTATTCCAAGTGATGCTATCTAAGATTATTACTACTCAATGACTCTGCAGAATAGAAACGTAGACATATTTTAATTTCTTGAAATTCGGCGAATATCAGACGTCCTCAAAAGTATTTGCTATGTCAGCTAATATATTAGCTGACAATGACAAGTACATTATTGATGGAATAAAGCTGGAAGTTTCCAGTGAAGTTGTTGGTAAGCTTCTCAATGAAGCTGTTGGAAAGGAACCTCCCTGTGAAGCTGTTGGAAAGGAACCTTCCAGTGAAGCTGTTGGAAAGGAACCTCCCAGTGACGCTGTTGGAAAGAAGCCTCCCAATGAAGCTGTTGGAAAGGAACCTCCCAGTGAAGCTGTTGGAAAGAAGCCTCCCAATGAATCTGTTGGAAAGGAACTTCCCTGCGAAGCTGTTGGAAAGAAGCCTCCGTTTGAAGCTGTTGGAAAGAAGCCTCCCAATGAAGTTGTTGGAAAGGAACCTCCCTGTGAAGCTGTTGGAAAGAAGCCTCACTGCGAAGCAGTTGGAAAGAAGTCAGGCAGTACTATAGTCAACTTAAAATTTGTGCCACCAGATGTCGTCAACAGAACCTACGAGAAGCTTGATACGACAACATCCAAGATACAGTTTGGCGAACAATGTGTACATGGTATCTGTAATAGTGATATTGATAAGAATGCAGGTGAGATAAAAGTAAAGGAAAGTAGAGGACGAGACAGAGAGGATCATCTCCTTTCAAATATATTTGTTCGAGATGATGTTAAGATCGAATCTTTACACAAGAATCCTACTTTTCATCAAGATGCCTTCAGTGCAGGTACAATGAAAGGTAAAACCGAAAAGGAAAGCAATGCACAAGACAGTGATGATCATTTTCTTCCAAATGTAGCTGTTCAGGACGAAGCTACGACTATATCCCTACACAAGAATCATATTTTTAATCATGATTTCGTTAAGAGTCCTTCTGAAACATCACCTGATGAAATTACTGAGATGAATGAGTGTGACAGTGCTGCCATCAAACTGAAGTTTGATTTACAATGTGACAACATCGGCGAGGACTCAAAGAGTGGTAACCCTGCAGTTAACCTTTCCCAGTTTGAATCCTCGATTACCTCACCTCGTACTCAATTAGTTCTACTAAAATACTGTATCACTCCTTTCCCGCATACATTTCCAAAAACGTCTAAGTCCAATGAGGATATTCGAAGCGAAGATCAACAGATTGGTAGTGGGAATATAAAACCGATGAGTATCTTCCGTGGCATCTCAGAAACGTCCCTTGCCTCCTGTTCTAAAACTGGCTATCCAGAAACGTCTCTGACTACCCGTTCTAACTCTCCAAAAACATCAGAACAGCAACAATGTAGTGGTGAATTAAAGGATCAGAGAAATTTCGTCATTCGCAAGCCTGAGAACGTGGAGAATATAAGAGCCCAGAAGTGTTGGTTAATTCATAGCAGTACCTCTGATATAACAGAAGAGGCTTACATCTGGGACTTCAGTGACATCGAAACCGAGGTAGCAGATTTCGAAGGTGTTGTTGGTGACAAAAGGATGCCACACGAGCAGCTACAACAAGTAAAGACAGAGGGTTTATCAGGTGTACATTCTAGCAAGATAGCCACTATGACTAAAAGTATCATCGCTGAATCCAGAAAGATTTCTAATACTAAGATAAGTAAGACTCCATCCAAAATTGCTCAGGAAAAATGGCGTTTGGATAAAGCAACGAAGGATAGACAAAGGAACAAGGAAAGACTTCATCATAGTAAGCAACGGCAGAACATTACGTCAATTGAAGGATCAACAAGGACACAGCAGAATTTACTGAGAGATTTTCCGATGTTGCTGACAAACACGAGCACGTATCAGCTACAAAGGATGAGAACGTATGGAATACCACTACATGATTATATAACGCTATACTCAACACTAGGTGATATCATTCAGAATTTTGTAAATGTCGAGAAATCCGATGAGCATGGTGTATCTGAGAAATATTTGACCATCGATTGTTCCAACTCAAATAAGAAGAACAGTTCATCAGTGCAAGGAAGAAATGGGCAGAAAGTTCGATCTTTCAGCCCACACGACTTACAACTATTCCGTGAGAATCTGAGACGATTCAAATCAGAATTTATGTCACGTAGGGAGTTTGCAAGATTTGAAATTGACAATGATGGACTGCAGGATATCCCGACTATAATAGAGAAGTATAGCACCGATTTGTCCGGGAATATTTCTGATACCAGTGGAATGATGAATCGTCTTGAGGCAGAAGAAAGCGTCTCCCGAACCCTAAACAAGATCGATTCTAAGCAAAGAGCTTCTCAGAATAAAGAGCTGGCATCTGTGAGCGAAATAAAATTAAACTTGGACAGGTTTCAATTTAGCAGCCATCAATTAATGACAGATCCTTCAGTGAAATCTTCCAATTCTCTAAATGAACCAAATGTTGACTCAGATGTACCGAATAAATGTGATATAAATGGATTTATGGCTACCAGTATAGACTCACAATTAATGATCACAGAGACAGACAAAGGAGTTTCACAAAGAATCAACACCAGCCAGAAACAGTCAAAACTAGAAACAATGCCTAAGAGTCAGTTAAAAAACACAAAACCCGAATTTTCAACAAGTTCTACGAGTTATTGCAAGCCGGCCACAAAATCTGTCATCCGAAAAATAAATCCAGTTTCGTCTAAGCGGCCAACTAATAATTCTACAGAAAGGGGCACATATAAGCTCACCATCGGTGCAAAACCAAAGAATGTGACAGGTACTACTGGCTGTAAAGAGAAAAGAAGAGAAAATGTCTGCATAGGACAGGGGTCTAAGCTTAGCATAGCAAAACAAGCACCTGTACCTAAGATGCCTTATCTAAAGAAATCCTCTTCAAAAACGTTTAATATTAAATCAACGGCTGGTTCGATAAGTCATACTAAAGGATCGAAATTATCTAACTTAGGAAGTATTCTGCCGACAAGAAAAACTAAGACTCCACAGCAAGATAATGTTACGAGTCAATGTCAAGAAACAATAACACCAAATGAATGCGACGGCTCCACTAAATTATATGACTATGAGTATTTAGATACGGAAACTAAAGAGAATATTAAAGATGTCTCTGAAATAGCTGCATGTTCACAGACTACTCAAACATTTACTGAAGCAATGATTTCAATGAATAATCAGCAAGCAGAACTTTCCAGTCTATTTGAAGCAGAAACAGTTTCAGCGGATTATCAGAAACCAGAATTTCATAACACATCATCAACAGAAATTGAAGAAACAAGTTCACCTCCGCAAGACAGGGTTGAAGAAGCTGAGATGACGGTAAAATCTGAGCAAATGACAAACAATATGATCGAAATTGAAACGTCAGAGAACACGGAAGAAAATCAAAACAAATCAGATGTCAATGCAGGGATTAATAATGAGATTACAGAAATGGCTGAGAAAATAAAAGATACTGCAATCGAAGTTGAAATGTCAGAGCCTAGAGACGAAGATAGAATTAATCAAAAGAAATCAGAAGTAAATGGTAAGACTAAGAAGTTATCAGCAAAACAGAGCAAATGTTGCAATCGCCTTTACGAAGCGCAGACCGCGGCCTCAAGAGCAAAAAGAGTTCAACCAATGAGAATAGTCCAAACATTAGGCGTCGTTATGTCCGACAAACCATTCCAAAGGAACAAATCTATTCCAAAGACGGTGTCGAACCGCTATAAAAGATTTAGAATCAGCAAAACAGAAGAGCGTAATAATCTAACAACCGATAACGTTCTGCAACAAGAGGAGTCAAAAGATATTACAACGTTAAGATCCACTTCAAATAATTGTAAGAGTAATAAATCACTTCGTTCAAGTAATGATGTAGATGGAAATGAAAAAGCGAGATTGCGAAAAAGGCCAATTTCAACTTCTGTACATCATCTGAGAAGGTTGTATACGTCAACACCAGTTAAAACTAATACAAATCATGATAAACAATTGAGTAAGAGAAAAGAAACGTTGAATAGTCATTCACTGCTATCAGATATTAAATACAGATTACAATGCTCGGCTCAAGAGTTTAAAAGAGCAGCTGAGATGCAGAAAACTTCTTCATCAGAAACTATTCAAGGAAAGAACCCATGTCACAAGAAAACAAATCAGAACGCCAGTGCTAGAGTTCCAATTCTGACAAAAACTATATCGGAATGCGTTCAAGACAGCAACAAAACTAAGGATCAAGTCGAAGCAGCTGCACAAGTTCGAAAGCTAGTAAAAGCTCTGGATGCTTCCATTCAGCAGCAGGAAACTGCTCTGCATGAACTACAAAAACAATTGCAGCAGTGCGAAAAAAAAGAAGAACGAAAGACTCAACCAAAGACACAGAGTCGACTTTTCCATAGAGACTATAAACCAAAGGGCATACAGCATCGAAAAAAGATAGGGTTCACCACTATAAAGGAACCGGGGCAGTTATCAAGGCAAATGAAAGAACAGAAACCGTCAATTAAATTAGAATCACATCGGAAACAGCCACCATCTCTGAGAGAATTGAAGAAATCCGAGGAAGAAGAGTTGAAGAAAAGAGAGGAAGAAAATTTGAAGAAAAGAGATGAAGAGAAATCAAAGGAGATTGTAATTAAACAAGAAACGCAGACATACGAGCAACAAGAGTCGGCACGTAAGCTTCAACAGATAACAAATGAGCAAAAAGACAAACTCTCAGTGCAACATAAGAAACGCAATAACCAAATCAAACTACAAACGCGACCGATTTGGAATCAACGACCGCAGAAAGAATTGCCAAAAAGGGTTACGATGAAAAAGCAGATTGATTCACCAGTACCTAATCTACAGCTCAAACAATGTCGCAGTTATCCAAATTATCTCGCGGAACAGCATACTAAAGCGACATTTAAAGAAGCTTCAAAGAAGAAAGCAGAAGTTAGCTCTTCTGTATCGTCATTAAGTAAGAGATTAATGGAATCAGATTGTTATCATTCAGACTACGAAATTAAATCAAGAGCTAGATGTGAAAATACTGCCAAGGGTGATCACAATGATCTCCATGAGAATATTACGAAGCGGAGCGGTTTATATAATTGTGACAATAGTGTCGATGACAAACTGGATAAGCATGAACATTGTGATAATGCCCTTGAAAGCTCCATTGTTGGTAAATGTGAGGATAATTTGACAGGAAAATATAACAAAAGCAATATCTATTGCCAGAAACCAACTCATGACAACAGATATAAGACTACATCTTCAGTTATCAGAAATATTCCATCAGAGAATATAGAAAGAAAGCGGCTCACAAATACGAACCAAGATATGTCAACTGCTCCGAGTCATATAATGATTTGTAATCCAGAGAATACACGACAAGCTTGTAATTTAAGAAATTCTTCAAAACTTAACAGCAAAATTCACGTAACAAATATACGCTCTAAGAGTGTAAGTTGTCTTGTGAAAAGTAGTCAAAGGGAAAATTGTTTGAAGAGGGAAAACACACGCGATAAATCCCTGAGGATAAGCAAATCTAGTACAACAAGCTTTAAAGCCATCAAAGTGAACAAATCTAATCACACTAATGTACCATGCCCTAAAACCATAGGCCAGTCCAACGTAGCATGCTCTAAAGGATGCAAATCACTAGGACCGAATGAACATTGCACAATTACAAGAAGCAAAGAAAATTTCACAGATCACTGCGAGAACACATCAAATGTGACAACCAAAGACTCTAGAGCTTCAGGACATGATAGCATTTCAAAATCATGCTCAGCCGAATATGTCCGAATAAAAACCCCAATTCCACGATACTCTTCACTTGTTAACTGTAACAGAAATCAGCCTCCCGTTGCCTGGCGTCTGAGTGAACCAGATACTAGCAAGAATGGAGGTAAAGGTCCACATCTTGTAACTAGAACCACAATAACCCTAATGAAAGATAGAAAATTCACCAATCTAATGAATTCTAGATCAGTTAACCAAAGAGCTCAGACGAATCATAATGAAAGCAAATCACACTGCCATCAAACTACGGGCCAGAATGATTCCAAGAGATTATTATTATCAACAACAAAATCAGATTTGTCCAGTAGGATTCTAAGATCAAAATCCTATGAAGTTCTTGATAAATGTGATAGACCTACGTCATCAAATGAAAGCTGCACATTGATAAACTCTAAATCAAATCTCGGATTGATGAAAAGACAGACTGTGCGACCAGATGTCACTGCAAATACCAAATTTTTTAAAAATTGTCACAAATTTGAATTACAAACCTACAAAAAGAGGGCGTGTCTTAACAGGTTTACCAAACTGAATCAACCAAGGCAACCAAAATCAGCAATCGGTGGATTCGAAAGGAAAACCAGAGATTGGAATTCCAGAATATATGATCAGATGAGTGAGATTAATGACAAGACAAATCAATCAACAAATACAAGGAATTTAATAAAGTCACGAGGCTTTTTGGACAGAACATCATCACAAGTCAGAGAATTAGATGAAGAATCGAATCCTACAGATACTGAAGAACAAGAAGATGAAAGAAATAGTTTGATAAGACCATATGTTAAAGATTCAATTGCATCACAGAGTTTTGTGGATAGAACATCGTCATATGCTACAGAATTAGATGAAGAAATGGATCTTACAGATACTGAATACGAAAAACAAGAGAGAAGAAGCAATTTGACGAAACCATATGTCTGCTGGTGCAACTGTTCTAAAAAGACCAAGAACTGATATTACTATGACCTTAAATAAACATTTCAGATAGAAGAAGTTCTGTTAGCAGATAGACTTTCAGATAAAGATATTTCCAACAACAAAATTATAATTATTATTATACTTGCTTAGAACACATTAACATCAATCATTAAATGTTAATAAAAGGTTGTTCTTCAAATTGTAGCTCTATCTCATACAGTACATGTCGGTCAATAATAATAATAATATTGGTTTCCTCATCAAAGGATGATGTCAGGGACGTCATTGTCAGTTATGCAAAATTTCATAGACATACATAGCATGGCACAGAATTATGGATCAGCAACTTGGTGATCGATGGGGTGCTCATTAGTGAGCTTGATAGCAGATTGTTTCAGAATATGTACCTTGGATCTGCCATTTGGCAGTGCGCTAAAGATAGATAGATAGGCTTAGAGATTAGTAATCAGAGTAGGCCTAAATAAGTTTAATAATAGCCTATATAAGTAAAAATACATAAAATAAAATACAGAGTGATGTAGTGATGGTAACAATTATAATAATGCATTAAGCTCTGCCAAATCTATTGACACTATATTAATAAAAATAATTTTTTATTATATATTCTTTTTAATGTAAAATAGAATAAAATTAAATTAAAATTATTATTATTATAAAGGTTTAGCGCCCGTTTCATCATCAAAGGAAGATGTCAGGGATGCCACTGCCATATTTTCAAAAATTTCAGCGACATACACGACATGGTACCGAATTATAGATCAGCTGAACTATGTGAACAGCAGCTTTACATTATATAATATGACGTTCGTGACATCGCCCTATGGTGATGAACCGGACATTAAATTCTCATTGATTGATTGATTATATGACGCCCCTGACATCGATTTATGACGAGAAATCGGACGTTAAATTCTCATTTAACAAAATAATTTTAGCAGAATATAAACTGTGATTTTAATGAGTGACAGGATTGCAAGAGACGCACCTGACATCTTCCTATGACGA
This sequence comes from Enchytraeus norvegicus, assembly GCA_034695365.1. Taxonomy (NCBI): domain Eukaryota; kingdom Metazoa; phylum Annelida; class Clitellata; order Enchytraeida; family Enchytraeidae; genus Enchytraeus; species Enchytraeus norvegicus. Next base: position 2,236 of record JAQFZF010000876.1, on the reverse strand, counting down.
AAGATCGACGTTAAACGACTTATGTAACAACTTACGCCGTGTTTGCTCCTGCAATCTTGAGACCAATCAAAAGCTGCAAGTGTTTCGTAGAAGCCGACAAACGTGGCCACTGAGGAAGGATAAGGAGACCCACCTCAGAAAACAAAATTATCCCCAAAGAAATATAGTAAACAAGCAAAATAGTTATTTACCATAGACCTTCCATTAGGCAGTGCACTGAGAGAGAGAATAATTTAATAAGTTAATAACTAATAACACCGTATGGCACCGAATTATTGATCATTTATTGGAAAATGACCCAAACCGACACACTATGTGGTCAACTATATTTTCACACTATTTTGTCACTGCTCTCATACAAAACTATCATATCATACGTGTCAGATCATGCTCATACACTTTATACAATGTTATACATACACACTATAGTGTGCCAGTACACTATAACATAATACTCTACTGCCATAATATGCTGCCATCCTATACTGTCACATTTTTCACAGTGTTCGAATTAGAAAACAATTGGGGAATGGGAGTGGGTGACAGAAGAGCCCTTGGTGTTGCCCTGTTTGGAGTGAAACAAGCTGAAAATTATCGTTGATGTTGGCCATTTTTTGAGTCCAGGACTCAAAAATCTCTCAAATCTAAAGTTCTTACAGGAGGCTCCCCTCCCTCTGTACTAAGAGCACTAATACTGATTATTCTGCCATATTATACTCTTCCCATGTCGGGTCCGGGATATTTGAGAATAGTCCAACCAATAACAACGTGTTTCGTAAGAGCCGACTAGCGCAGATATTGAGCAAGGCAATAGAAAACCATCTCAGAAACCTATATTTTGCATCATTTTAGGTGTGGAAAAGGCAAAGCCTTTGTGATGAGACCGACTTATTGGGTTGGTCGATGGTGTGCTCAGTATTTGTGATTAGTATTCGCTCATTAATGAGCGAATACTAATCAGTCAAAGTATGAGTACTGTAACACTATTCTATCACGAGGTCATCGTCTATCACCATTCCCTCATTCTTATTGTTGTGTGAATTGTCCTTAACGTTTCTCTCCTTTTCTCTTGCAAACTGATTACAGATCCTCTTCATATCACTGCATGCCTGAAACAGAAATACATTTAATTATTAGGTAGATTTTTGTAAATAATATTTAATATTAGAAACATTTTTGCAATAACAAGTCTTGCTTTCGATATTGACAAAGTTTAAGTTCTTATTCTGTAACTCTATACATACAGCATACGAACATATCAAGGAATCAAGTCAAACAAACATACAGAGAATATAAGGCAAAGTGTAATTAGAACATTGATGCAAATGAAATAAAAGGTGCAAATAAATATTCAACCAGAGGGATGGTGTTGAACAATTTATCAAGGATTTGAGTGTGTTGAATGGCAAGGTTCAGGAGCACAAGGCTTCTCTTCAAGACCGCTCAACAAAATCAACCTACCGCAGCAAAATTAGTTATAGAATATTACAGCGTTGCTCCACAAAGCAGTCTGCAATCTATTACAAAGCACTTAGTCAGAGAGTATTAATTATTATCAAACTAGTAGTAAAAGCCTTAAAAAGGCTCTCTACAGAATATTGCACATCAGACTAGCCCACACAGTAAGTGACCCAGAACCAGCAGACAGACAACAATTAGACAACAATTAGCCACGGCTCACAATATTCGGACGGCTTCAATTTAAGCCACGCCCAGAGGACTACAATAGGCTACGGGTCGCGTTGTCTCAGTCAGAAATTGTCACAGAAATGTAACGAATAAGGAATAACACGTAAGGCGTAACGGGATAATGAAATTATTATATACGAGGGGTGATCCGAAAGTCTTGACCATTCCTTAATAACATTGAAACTACTCATAAGAAATCAATGAAATTTTGCTACAACATTATTCAAGATATTACTGACAGTCATACAAAATCTTAAATTTCTAGCTGAATTATTTTTCGATATAGTCACCACTGGACGCAACACACTTCTTCCATCGATTTCGCCAGTTTATAAATCCATTTACGAAGAACTCGGGCGTGCACTGTCTGATCCAAGCCTTCACTGCAGACTTGACAGCATCATCTTCAAACCTCTGGCCTCTCAGATAGTCCTTCAGAGGTCCAAACATGTGAAAATCTGATGGTGCCATTAAGGGGCTGTATGCTGGATGGGGTAGCACAGTCCATCCCTTAGCCGCAATCGCAGCTGTGGTGGCGTTTGCGGTA
>JAQFZF010000875.1:0-15590 GCA_034695365.1 Enchytraeus norvegicus | reverse complement strand
CTGCTTGAGACGTCCCTGACATCGCCTTCGGGTGAGGAACCGGACGCTAAATCCTCATTGTATAGTATTGTATTGTATTGTAATCGGAAGTAGAAACGTAAGTGCGAAGTAGAGCGGTTTTCTACGTATGAACAGACATATCCTTAAGAAGGACATACCATTCAAAAACGAATTCTGTTAAAAAATAAAATGCCTAGGCCTGTTACTACATAATATAAAAACTACTACTAATAATATATAATTACTGTCTAATACTGCTGGTCGATCCGTAGTGTTAAAACAGGCTACAAATCGCACAAAATCACTCAGGCAATATTTCGAGAAAAAGCACAAAAAAATCATAATTGTTCTCTTTTCTGATAATTTATATGCAATTCTATAATTATAAATCAGATAGATTAATGTCATGCAGTGTATGTGAATGACATGTCAGTGAATGTGGCGAAGAAGCACACTACATTGTAGCGTTGCAGCGCTATGGACAGCCGTTGCCACAGGAAGGCAACGCGTTGATCGGAAGCCATCGGAACGAATGTGCAACAATCATTAACTTCAAAGTGTTTCGCTGGGGTTATTGCTAGTTGCCACTTCTGTAATAAAACCAGCCTAGGGAGAGAAAAAAAGTAATGTTTATATCTTTTCTTCTTTGCTAGAATTCCTGTATTCGACAGATAACAGGACGCATCTGTTTACAATGTTGCCTTTCTTGGGTTCTGTTTTATTTCTATTTTCTATTTTTTGCTTTTCATCGTATCTTTGCCTTTTGAAAAGCGTACGTGCAGCTAGGGCAGATACACAACGAACCTGCCGGCACCGATTACAAACCTGTACAAGAGGTGCTGGAGTTATTTGCTGACTAACTCCAGACTGACATGGGATTCGTTCCCACACCACCTGAATTCCATCACTTTACAACAGAGTGAAAGTTAACAGCCTTACGCTCGCCGCCATAACAACATCGGTCAATCTCTTAAGATTGATGGGGATACTACCCAAGGGTTATAGGCCTACTTGGGTAGACCGGCTTCTAATGTGATGAGTGATTCGGGCAGTTATTATTATACCGTCTGCTGTCACAAATGTTGAAGTCGCGAAGTTGCATTTGTCGTCCAAGTCGGCATATTATAGGCCTACTATGTAATTTGCGTTTCCTTTCTAATCTGCCACCGAGTGACGAGAAAACCAAAAACTTTTAGTCCTCACTGCTACCCGGCTGATAAGTTATTCCAACCCGTATCATCGGAAAGAAGCAGGATGTCGTACTTTTATCTAGTGTTACCGAGTAAAAGATTCATGATCTAATGATCCATACAGAAAATACGCGCTTATGAATAATGCAACAAATTTGCACAACAAAATATATTTTTTAGATACCAAAAAGGGTTAGACAACCCTGTAAGTTATACTCTTTACAAACTATCAATTACAATATGAATACTGCTATACAATAAATTGTGCAGTATATCTAGGTGGCTAATTGCACAAAACAATGTTCACTTAGTCAAGGAGCTCTAGTAATGCGATAAATGAAAAATATCTAAAAATTAAGTTTGAATTAAATTTAAATTTAAAAAAATTAAATTAAATTTAAATGAACGTTCATTAACATATTATATACTACTATATTTATTAATAATTGAAAAAAAAAGTTTACATTTAAAATTAAGTTCCGTTGGTACGGTTTTGATGTAATCAGGAAAAGAGTCCCAGTATTTAGGTCCACACACTTTTATGGATTTTTCCCGGATTGTGGTCCGGTGTATAGCAAAATCACTAGCATATCTTAATCGATAAGTATTCGAACTATGATCTACATTCAGCATCAATAATGATTGACAAACATTTGGTAACATCTTAAATTTAAATTTATTCATAAACATACAAGAAGAAAACAAATACATATCATCAAGTTTCAGAAAGTTATATTTATTAAATATTGGCTCAGTATGACTATGATAATGGGAGTTGTCTAAAATGCGAATTGCACGTTTCTGTAAAATTTCAAGTCTATGTAGGGTAGATTATAGGCAGATTCCTATAAGATAATGCAACAATTTAGGCGAGGGTAAATAATTCTGTAGTATGAGGAGATGAGGACATTATTGATATTTTATGTTTTAATCTTTTAAGAATGTTGAGCGATTTGTATATCTTTAATGATATAGATGAGATATGTTGTTGTCTAGTTAATTCTGTTATCAACAGTTACACCAAGGAATTTTGTCGAGTCAGCCTTTGCAATTTGTTCATTTTCTATTGTAATTTGAAACGGATGTACATTGATTTGATCATTCACAGGAATATCTCTGTAACCAAATAGCATATAATTGGTTTTCTTAATATTTAGTGAGAGTTTATTAGCCTCAAACCAGTCAGATAAAATTTTTAATTCACTATTGACTATATTTATTAATTGTCATATGTCACGATTGCAGTACAGAATATTAGTATTATCAGCAAAAAGTATAAAATATAATAATTTACTTATTTCAGACATGTCATTAATATATATTAGAAATAATACAGGCCCTAATATAGAACCTTGGGGAACCACATGAAATATCATTCATATTGGATTGACAATTCTTATACTCTACAAATTGCCTTCCGTTTTCCAAATAATTCTTTATTAAAAGATTTGATATACCGCTAATACCATAGGCATTTAGTTTTTGTAACAAAATGTCATGATTTATAGTGTCAAAGGCCTTTGACAGATCTATAAATATTCCCACACAGAACTCATTTTATCAATGGCTTCAGATACTTTGTCATACAGTTGCATCATAGCCATGTACGTAGAGTGTTTTTTTCTAAATCCAAATAGTGACTTCCTAGTGTCCCATATTTTTCTACATAGGATATGATACTAAATGATATTATTTTTTCATAGATTTTAGAAAAACGAGGTAAGATGCTTATAAGCCTATAATTTATAAATTCATATTTGGCACCTGACTTATAGATAGGACACACTTTTGTCCTATTTTCATTTTATCAGGGATATTGCATTTTCAATACATAACATATATGTATTATTCTAGATAGTGGGTCAGCACTACAAACAATTACACTTTTTTAATAATTTAGTGAAAATTTCATCAATACCAACACATTAACTACTTTTCAGATTATGAACTATGTTAATGATTTCATCTGGAGTTGCTAAGTGGATTGCATATGAATCTAGATTCGAGACCTTTGTTTTCATATAATAAGAAAATGAGTTTAGAGAGCTAGGGATTTTCTCAGAAAGATTTTTTCCTATATTTACTAAATATTTATTAAATATTTCCACTATTTTTTTATTTTCTGTTAATACACTGTTGTTATAAGCAAATTCTCTCGAGTCAGAATAATTACTATTATTATTTTTGGTTATCAAATTATTAATGATTTTTAATCTTGCTGGAAGTATGGCCAGAGGAGATGTCGGAAATAATGTTTTCCAAGGATTTGATGAATTTATTGCGTAATGAATTGGTTGAATTTAACCGAAAATATAAAACTGTTTCAAGATGTCACATCTTACTACTTGCGTTAACTACTTGTGCCTTGAAAAGAGTAAGTGTCAATATCGTCGTCGTAAGAGACGACTGAAGCGGATAAGGCAGTTGAGAGTTGATGGCCATGTGGCTATGATTCATGTATAATGGGCCAATTGGCCAGTCAAATAATTCCAGTCTGGCAGAGGTCTAGGCTATCATATCGGTTGTTGTGTTTTGCTCCATGGCTACTTTGCTCTCCATTATCCATTAAATGGGTCTTAAACAAGCATCTGATGCTTCCTGACCCATTAAATGTTATGTTATATTATGTTATCTATCACACTTAGCTATTCTCCGCAATAGCCTATCAATTGAAATAATAACTATAAGAAAAGAAGCAATTGTTGGGCTCATTTCTGTCAAGTTCATCATAACGGTGATATAAACGGAGTTTTAGTGACATCAGGTGACACTTCTCCTATCTAGCACTGCATAATTCAACGGATTCAAAAAGCAGTAGGACTGTGGGACCAGTGTGGGTGCGGTTTAAAATTTGTAAACATTTAGTGACAATAGGTGAATTATAGGCCTACCAGAAAAGTTTCTCAATAACTAACGGAAACGATTTCAGTTTATTAATGCTTAGGTATACTAATTTGGACATTGCGAAACTAGATCGGATTCACCGATTTTCAAAAAATTACGTCTAATATTAGGCAGAATAAGAATATAATAATAGTACGTCTCTATGGCTCAGTGGTTAGCGTGACTGCTGGTTTGTGTCGATTTCTTGCGCATGAGGTCCGGGTCTCGATTCCCGGTCGAGTCAATCAGATAGTAAAATCTCGGATGTATAAAGGGTCAACCAAGCCCATCACCCGTTCGTGGGTCGGATAATTGGAAGCAATTAGTACGCAGTAGGTGACTACTTCGGAATATTGCGAATGTTACAACAGGTTTGACGTATATGATCCAATTTTCAAATTGGATTGTATAGTCAGCTTGGCGGCCTCACCGTCGGAATAATGATTATGTCACCGTTGTGTCTGAAATCGCTCAGAATCGGGATCATCTCCGTGCCTACGTTAGGTAGCGAATATGGCACACAACCTTCACCTTTACGTCTAGTATAGACATCTAGCAAACTCTTTCTATCTCTGCAGTGTATATGTATTCTTCTTCCCTTTTCAGATGTCCTGCCAGTTCCCAGTTTTGACGGTCGTCGTTTTTTAAATATCTCTGTCTCCGGCAAATCTAATAATTTCAACTTCTTCAACTTTCATCCATTCACTAACACTCTTTGTATAGGTAATTCTTTATCTTTCTTTGCAAAGCTTTCCTTAAATTTTTCCGCTTATGGTTATGCTTTCTATTTCTCTATTCCTCACTAGTTGGGGTACCCGGAGTTGCGCGGGAGGAAATGAATTTAGATTTATTGACCCATATCTGAAATGTATGTGTGAAATGACAGAAAAAACAAAAAAACACAATTGGTGAAACACAAAGTTTCACCAACTTTGCTTTTATATAGTTTTTCTACATCACAACTGTTTGGGGGAAATTTCCTTCCTCAGTATCTTCGTTAGTTGGCTCTTACGAAACACGTGCAGTTATCGGTGACCCAATAAGTCTGTAGCTGAGGTTTCCGGCTCGGCCCGGGTTAAGAAGGTTGAGAATGGAAATAAAGCGCAAGAAATAAACCACACATTGAAACCCCAAACTCTGGCCTTCAAACAGGATAACCACAGTTTCACCATACCATGATACCTAGAAAGAGGATAACCACTGTTTCACCATATCAGACGCACAGTCGAGACAGACGGTCCAGACAGTGCAGAGCCATATTGATGGACATGGCAAAGCATAACCTGGGGGGGGGGTGGGGGTTGGGCTGTTGCAGGTGAAGAAAACGGGTAAGGTGGGAGGGGTTTGGGAAAGGGGAAGGGGGTGAGGGGGACAAAAGAATTCTGCACAAAACTCATAAAGCATGACGTTAAGACGTGCTGCTTTTACCACAATATAAGCATGCTGAATTATTTACTGACGACTGCCGAATGATGAAATTGCACGTTTTTGGCCATGGAGGGGCACTTTTTGGCCCTGGACGCCATGTTAGCGGTGACAAAGGGGACGGGAACCCCTCTACTGGGTGTCCCATGCCCACACCGACACATTAGTGAAGGTTTGGAGTGAAAAGGTCCAAAATTGTGGAAATGCATCCCGGTCAAATGGACAGACAGACAAACACACACACATAGATCTTCTCGTTATTTATATAGATAAAGGGGTAATAAAAACCTGCTTCGTGCCAGGCTGGTGCAGCTTGCTGATGGCTGCAGCTGCCTTCTACCTGCTATCTTTGTTTTGACCCAATGAAGGTCGAAAAAACCTTTTAGGCTGCTCTTAGGTGCTGCGGCTCCCATTGACAGCTGCTGCACAGCTGTTGGGGACTGCTGAGGCTTCTAAGGTTGCTTGGCACTGCTACGCGACTGCCTAACAGTTGAAAAAGTGTGCCGGCGGCATCGTCCCCCTTACTACTCCCGGAGCTCCTGAGTGTACACGAAGCACAGATTTTGAACCTATGTGTTAAATTGTGAACCGGAATCCCATTCCAAAAATAAGGTGCATATGCGTACTGTATCATAATGTGTGTTGATGATATCCAATCTATCAATCAATAAGAATTTAACGTCCGGGCCTCGCCCGAAGGCGATGTCAGGGACGCCAATGTTTACGTATATATATTTACGCGAGTATGTTGTGTGTATGTCTTCTTTTTCTTTTAAGTATCCTGCTGGATTCCAGTCACGGTATTCTACTTTTCTCTGTCTGTTGTTTATTTAGGCGATGCGAGAGATGAAGGACATGGCCAGTAGAAGCGGAGGAGCCTCAGCAACTGGTCACATGTAAGCAATTGAATGAGAGGCCATAGTCTATGTATACCCAATTACAATACAGTACAATGACAATTCAACGTCCGGTTCCTCACCCGAAGGCGATGTCAGGGACATCATGCACGTATAAATTTATGTAGGCTAGTAGACAATCACACAAATTTCACAAGTCCGCCTAAATAACAGCTAAGCTGTTATTTAGGCGGACTTGTGAAATTTACTGTTTATGTTTGAATGATTAATACTGTTGGAAACCATCAGTGATTTGAAGAGGATTTCCAGAGGATTGTTTCAGAGGATTTCCGTGGCAGGGATCCGCTCTTGGACATTTGATAAGACAGTTCATAAGGATTTGCCATTTCCAGAACTCTGAGGACCCTTGAAACGTTTCCTGTTTCTCTCCTCGCTATGATTTTGCATGATGGGCCGTTCGCATGAACGAGCGACCCAACAACATGGGGAAGAAAGCCTAGGCTTATAATATTATAAACCCCCTATTATAACTTAGATGGCAATCCATTCTGTTCTTAAACAAATTTACATTTGAAAAATCAACAGCTTCCTGAGGCAAAGCATTCCGCTCATCACATTCTATTCCTAAAAGAGAATTTCCAACATCCCGACAAAACTGTTCCTTGTGTAGTTTCAAATTATGAACTCTAGTTCTAGCAGAATTATAAAACAAGAAAAAATCAAAGACTTCCAAGTTAGACAATCCTTTAACTATTTTAAAAGTTTCTATCATATCCCCTTGTATCGTTTTCTACTTATACTATTTATAACTCTATTAATAATTATAAGACTAACTAAGACTTTAATACAGGATAAATATCTCACACATAGAGTTCAGTAGGAAAAATGAGAGAATCAGAGAATATCATAGAGAATATAAATAATGCCTGTAACAGTCTGCGTTCATATATTTATACTCTAACTAAGTGTACATGGCTTCCACACTTAATTACTCTTAGTCCTTTCATCACAACTAGATATCAAGATTACAATCAATCAATTGCTATCTCTACTAGATATCAGCGCCTCGTATAGTCCAGATTCTCACACGTTATCATCACAATCAGCCAACTACTTTAACCATGACTCGAGTCAAATATCACAACTGTTAAGGTATTCCTGAATCGGATATCACATATCTTAAAGTAATATAACTATAAGATAATTACATAACCCATCAGTTTCTATAATGTGTCCTGTCCTTCTCTGTATCGCACAGGTTTATTTACCTAGAAAAACTAATCATGTCCAAGATCCATCCCTGTATCGCACAGGTTTATTTATAGTCTGTTGTCTCTGTAATAGGGCGCTGAACCGCAGCTGTCGGGATCGCGGCTGGTCTCTGAGCTTCTATAGTGTCTTCGGTGATTACCAAAGGTATTTCTCCGGAGAAGCGTGCGTGTTCTGACGTTCCTCTGTTGAAGTTGAACTGCATCTCCTGTCTTCCGTGTCTTTCGTTCTCGAGCGTGTCTGTTGTAGTACTGAGCTTGTTTCTCCTTGTTGTACTCTACCACTTCCTTGCGTCCTCCGCTGCTGGTGTTTACAATCGTTTCTGAAAACAAGGCAACTCACAACGAGTACCACGGTCAAACAATATCTGCACCGGCGAGCTTGCTACGGCCTTTGTAAGTTCATTCGTCATCTTAACGGTAGGAACCGTACTCTCCACTGAACATATATTCTGTTCATTTATGTTGATCAGGTTGAACAACTCCCATGCAATGTTTCCTAACAACGGTGGTTCATGTACTGTAATGTAAAATTTCAGTATTTCAGTAAATCCTGTAATAGGATGCGTAACAGCCAAATCGACTTCACAAACTGTATTCAACAGTTTGCATCAAACATTAACAACAGTAGCAATCAACAGCAGCCATCAAACATTCGGAGTTTTGCCTTCGTTGGCCTAATCTGTGCCTTCATGTGCTCTACCACAGCCTCATGAATCAGATTAACTGACGAACCCGTATCAAGTAAACAATTCAACTTAACGTTATTTATAAACATGCAACACACATGTGTCGCATGATTCTTTTTAGTGTTATTCAGCATCAAAACCTCATAGGTTTCCTCGTTAGTGTCTACAGTATGCACTTGCTCTGGCTTAGCTTTACAAACGTTTGAGAAGTGGTTCAAACGTTTGCATTTGTGACACCGCTTTCCATACGTTGGACAGTCGGACTTGTTTGCTTTGTGTTCTCTTCCACAATACTTGCATTCCACGTGTTTACTCTCAGAGCTATATCGTTGGCTCTTGAGACTAGTGTCTATCGGGACTCCAGATGCTACCGAGTTAACATCCTCGTTACTCGTTATGCTCTTAAAATGCTTATCAGCAATTACACTACTCTTGCAAATATCAATAGCCTGTTAAATCTAATGATCGTATTTGCAGTAACTTCTTCCTGATGGCATCATCATGTATGCCAATCACTATTCTATCCCTAAGGATAGAGTCCTCGATGTTACCGAATTCACAATGTTTAATCAAACTTCGTAAATCTCCTAAGTAATCATTAAACGAATCTCCCTGTTCCTGGATTCTCTGGTTGAAATGATATCTCTCGTACGTCACGTTGACCTCTCCGATGCAGTACTTCTCGAATGATTCAATAACTTTGGTTATGTTCTTAACGTCATTTGAAGATAGATCCAAGGTCAAGAATCTCTCGTAGGCCTCAGTGCCTAAACAGCAAAGAAACGTTGCAGCTCTCTTTTGCCGGTGACTTCTCCGTCAGATTGGTAGCCACTTCGAAGTTCTCCCACTGTTGTCTGAAACTTCTCTACTCTTATGTAATGTTTCGTGCCAAAGTGAGACGTGAAAGAAACGGAATTTGCGCCATTCTTGACTTGATTTAGTATCCGTTTACTTACATATCTCTATTTACTTGTGTTGGTCTCTACTGTCCACTGTATTAATCTCCAAATATTATTATTATTATATTCGGTCCAACATAGAGTTCAGTAAGAAGAATGAGAATCAGAGAATATCATAGAGAATCATAGAGAATGCCTGTTACAGTCTGCGTTCATATATTTATACCGTAACTAAGTGTACATGGATTCTACACTTAATTACTCTTAGACCTTTCGTCACAACTCGACATCAAGATTACAATCAACCAATTGCTATCTCTACTCGATATCAGCGCCTCGTATAGTCCGGATTCTCACACGCTATCATCACAATCAGCCAACTACTTTAATCATGACTCGAGTCAAATATCACAACTGTTAAGGTATTCCTGAATCAGATATCACATATCTTAAAGTAATATAACTATGAAGATAATTACATAACACATCAGTTTCAGTTTCTACCCCTCTCAAAGACGTCATAAGGTTTAGTTTTAAAACCATCTATCATTCTGATAGCTCTTCTCTGCACTTTCTCCAACAAGTTAATGTCTTTTTGGTAGTGAGGTCTCCATGCCTGGATACAATATTCCAAATTTTGCCTTACCAGTGACTTGTATAAATTTGCCAAGATATTGTAAGGTTCTGCTGTCCCGAGACAGGGATAGTAATAGAACCTCTTCCACGCGCGATCATGCATACTCCCACGTCAGACGATTAGACAAAGCTATAGGACACAGTTGACCAGGTACGGGGCTTCCGTTCGCTTCACAGTTACTACTGAACCAGCGTGGACACGGTATCCAGGACTTCTCCAGGGTCCAGGACTTTCCTCACACGTCCTACTGGGACCTCACCCTTTCGCCGCAGCAAGCTCGCGTAGGCAACCACTGGGGGCAAGGTAGAAGACAAATGCTAAATACTGGCTGGTTAGAAACAGAGAACAACCAAATAGGGTAAGTGATCTACCTTTCCGTTCTACCACCGGGCACCTCCAACTAGCAGTATTTAACAGTGGCACCCAAGATAGTGGTCAATTGCAACCCACAAGATACTTAGAAATTGTGGAAAGTGGAGAAACATTTTGTGTTAACTTTCTGTGGTATTGAAAACGAATTTCTGGCGGCCCTTCTGCATTGTTGACAGAAGCTAAACATACAGCTGATGATAGAATGAGTCATTATGTAGTGGCCTAGATAGGTTGTTGATAATTCGAGAAGTTACGATTTTCTCGCCTAATTTTCCAGCTTCTGAGCTTGTCGGTAGGTTTTACGGCAGTTTTCTGTGTCAGATTTATTGCTTTGTCGTATTCTAGAATGTGCATAGAGTTATACGAAAAACGTAGAATTTGCCCTAGAAATTGGCTGAAAACAACGAGAATAAAATGAAAAACAAACAAACACATGTTTAATAGAATTTTTGTTTTTGGGGAAACAAAAATAGGATACACCTCATGGAGAGTTTGCTTTAATATAGGAAAAAAGAGGAAGAAGAAAAGAAGAAGGGTTATTATGTTGGACGTAATAAAAGAGCTATTTTATTAAGTCTCGGTTTAACAAGGCGAGCCTGTAAGTGGTGTGTTGTGAAAATTTGTTCTAGGTCCTTTAAGGTAGAATTTTTTTCAACGAATAGGGAATTTGGTGATTAATCAAGATATAAGGCTCGTAGACAAAATTATTTGGAATAATTAGGGTCGTACTAGGCATTCAAGATATCACAAATTCTATACGAATTGTTTTAAGCTGGAACTTATTACATTCACGAAATTGTTGCTTGCAAACAAAAATGGCTCTATTAAAGAGAGATTATCTCTATGGCTTTATGTTTGAGCGACTAAAAGAAATTGCAAAAACTATTGGAATAGAAGTTGCTTCAAAAAGAAAGATGACGTCATAGACTTGAGTTTGTTGGAACAAAGTCGAGGAAAGGATTTAACGTTTGTTTTGAATCCAGATAGTACTGCAGAATATAACGGTAGTACTGGAACAGCTACTGCAGATTTGCAAGATTTGCAGCAGCAGATTAAGTCATTGCCAAGTGTTCCAAGCGTATGTGCGAGTGTAAGTCTAAGGTCAGATGTGACAGCTACAAGTGATGCAGATAAAGTTAGTTAGTTAGTTATTTTATTTTAAAATCAGAGTGTTACAATCCTATATGCAGATTTCAGTGTTCAAATGATAGACATCTACAATTATCAATATTGCAAAATCAATAATTTAGAATATAAGTGGTTTTAAGGTTTCCTGAGGGACCTTTCAGCCATCGAGCCAGACACTTTTAGACAAGAAATAAAATTTAAAAAATAAAAGAATGTCATGAATATAAACAAAATTAATTTATAACGAACTTCATAATATTATTGTTTAACACATACAACACAAAAAGAACTCAAACAATAACACAAATCATGAAATTAAATTAAATTTTCAGAGAAATTAAAGACTTACATAATCTTAGAAAACCAGATGTACTCAAGCAGTCTTTAATGTCATTTGGTAACTTGAGCTACATTGAGGGCCCAATGAAACTTTAAGACTTTGAGTTGAAAATGTAATTTAAATTAAATTGATGATTAAAGCGAGTATTAAAGGAATGAACTTCATCATTAGAACAAAAGAGCTTAGAAATTACAGTGGGTCGACTCTGGCGGCAATAGATAAAGCAATGCATCAACTGAAGTATAAATAATTTATAAAGTAAATGCAGTGTTGTTAGTTCTGTTTAGCGAGTGCACTGGACCCATGTGGACATACAGTGACCTTCTGTACTTAACTAATTTCCTAATTATACCAGGTTAAGGAAAAAGTAACTTCTTACTACATCTAACACATGCAAGTGCAATTAGTACACGCATTCTTATAGATTTCGTGCATGATATTTAATTACAGTATATTTCACAGTCTCTCTTTTTCAACAATGATATGGTATAGCACTGCAAGAACCAAGTTGTTCTCATGTTTAACATGCACTACTGTACTTAATTGTAATGTACATGAAGTTGCCTTTGTGTTTGCTTTTGTTTCTTTTGCTCGATTATTGACTATTTTGTTTTGTCTCTACTGAATGAATAATAAATCATAGTTCTCTCTCACTCTCTCTGAAGTTAATAACTAAAAATCACAGCCTTATCACTAAATCAAATTATTGCATATAACCTATGAAAACAACTGTTATCTTGTCATGTTCAATTAATTAAATACTAAAATAACATGCAAATACTAACATTATCATGTACAAATCATTATATTATGATGTGCAAATAACTCAAATCATTTGCTTATGAGCAACCAAAGTTTCTTACTTCCAGAGTATTACAGAGCCCTGTTCTAGATGGTCGAGCAGTTAGACAAGAGAACAGTGTAGCAAGCTTCCTACAGTATCACACAGTATATGTAGACACTATCAAAATCATAAATCGGTATACCGTCATCAGATAGGCACAACACCTAATTCTGTTCTACCAACCTTTGCAAGCATAATAACAATATAAAGTATATAATTATTTTCTTAAAAGTTACAGATATATGTAGGTACCTAATCTACAAAGATCACCATTTCATCATCTGTAACGGTTTAATTGAGATCAATTAAATTAACTTTAACGTTAGTTAGTTACGTTTAAATTACTAGATATTGACTGATTGACATTTGATTAATACATAATTGGATTCTTTGATTGGACCAGTGAATTACATTAGGACTGTTACTGTAACAAAAGCATCACGATATTGATGCCAAACCGCTAAATTCGCAAAGTACGCAGAAAAAAGACAACAAAAAGATTTGCTGATCAGACATATGCATACTAAATGAACAATAAAAGAATGAAATGTGAATTAATGATACACATTACATACTCATTTACAACGTAAGTAAGTAATGATTAAAATAATGATAAAATAAAAGTTCAGTACTGTATTATTGTATTAGGAAGACATATCTAATATAAGCTATATTAACGTACTGAACAAAGATTCTAGGTTGTGAGATCTTTGCGATGAGATGCTGCACAGCCGTGAGAATGTCGACCTCTGTGCGCTGAGACCTTCTTGTTCTCTTACCCAGGAACGGCAACAGTAGACTTATGATCTTAGCGCTCTGATGCTCATCATCTACATGCTCACTTAAACTATAACATAAATCAATCCATCAATCAATTAATCAATCAGCAGTAGACTTATTATATTAGCACTCTGATGATCATCAACTACATGCTCACGTAAACTATAACATCAATCAATCAATCAATCAATCAATCAATCAATCAATCAATCAATCAATCAATCAACCAATCAATCAGCAGTAGACTTGTGATCTTAGCGCTTTGATGTTCATCATCAACGTGTTTACTCAAATTATAACATCAATCACTCAATCAATCAATCAATCAATCACACAATCAATCAATCAGCAGTAAACTGATGATCTTAGCGCTCTGATGTTGGTCATCTACATGCTCACTTAAACTGTAACATCAATCAAGTAACCAATCAATCAGCAGTACATTTACTATCCTATCACTCAGATGTTTTTTATCAACAAGCTCACTCACCATCAAAATATGTGTTATACAAATTATGTAATTACAGAAATAGCATAAATGTAAAGTATGCACAATACACATGCTTTCATATTCAATTTAACACAATTTGTACCAGAAAATTATAATATTCTAAACACTTAATTTACTACACACTGGATACTGTGCAATAAAGTTACATTTAAAACACACAAAAAGATATATTACATAGAGAGGATGTTCAGTTCACAGGTTGGAATAGATTTGATCACTCCAGTTTTGCTGACAAACTTCTCCACGCAGCTCGTCAGATGGCGCAATATCACAGGAACGTAAGGTAGCAGCAGCGTCAGACCTACTTGTATATCTACATAAACAAATTATACAGCATCCTTAACACTAACTAGAAATAGTTCTGCATGCAACATTCAAAGCTATATTAAGCGTAGCTTGATGATATCAAGACATAAACGAAATAGCACATAACACAATCGATAAATAAGTCTGTGTTAATGGAGTCAATTATTATTTATGCTAGCATTGTTATTATGAATACAATATTTCCTATATCTGAGAAGTTTCAATTTCTTGGTTCAATTTAACACAATGTTAATTTTAAGATTGACGTTGTGACATGCTAATTATTTGTTGCAGTCACCTCTATTTCTGTAAGTTTGCTTCTTATCTCTACTTATGATACACCACACAATGTCACACATGCTATACAATACAATAGAACATACGTAGAGATTCACACCTGGTTTGGTAATGTCTGCACACATATGTCCCACATCCAGCTCAGCCACACAATCCTTCTCCATCTCTTCCTCCTCCGCCTCTGTCAACAAATTCTCCACTAGCTCCATGATCTGGCCTGCCACTGGAGTGGAGATCTGCTTAGAGTCGAGCAACTTGAAGATGAACGGGAGGCAACAGATGTCCTTCCTCTCTGGGTGACATTTGGCCAGCAAGCACACAAACCTGTATCAACAAAGAAGCAACAGGGCCATTAACAATATTTGTTAATACAAACTGTGTTTACCTTTGATAGAATTTGATTTACTATTAATACTGTTTCTTTAGCAACAGACAATTTAAGCATCAAACCATTTGACTCCAATAATTTTGCTATGTCAATTATAACAATGCAATAAGGAATTATTTATCAATCAGTTTGCATTTCTTTATTAATCAGTTTGCTACAAATTATTTTAGAACCAACTCTATTTTATCTGCTCCTATAGTTTATGTGTACGCCTTTGGTATCGTGTTAGTGTTACCACCATTTAATACGGGCCATGTTTTCTACAGTATATAATCGAATTTTCTTCTGTTTTTTTTTATTTGTCTCACAAACAAGAAGCAAACCTTTGCCATTCTACATGCAGCTCAAGTCTATGTCCTTTTCTCCTTTTCTTTCTGTCTATCTATGCCATACTACATCTAACGCCTTACCTACAATCACATCAAATGACTGAATCTCTTCAACAATCTTGTTCTACTCCTGTGATTTACCAGCCCATTCCACACTCTTCTGTCTGTCAATGCCTTGATTATATTTCTCTGCTATGTTTTCAAAATCACACTACGCTTCTATAAGTCTCTGCTCAAGTATCTATAAGTCTCCGCACACTCATTTTCAATTTTCTCTAATTCTCATATTCTCTGGTGACGTATCTCTCAATCCAGGTCCTCCCGTTGTCTCTCCTCGCCCCTCTAATAAACTAAACATTTACTGTCAGAACATTCGCTCAGCCACTGTAATCAATGATTCCATCAACAAGCCTGAACATATCCAGAATCAACTTCTGGATAATAACA